>JABXWE010027860.1:0-36044 GCA_014611495.1 Limonius californicus
CGGGAAACCGATTCTGTGTATATTTTGTATTTTTAGCTTTTTGGTATTATTTACCGTTTTGAACATTATGCATTGGCGTCCAATCACTTACCTTCAGTAGATGCACCCACTTTAATTTTTTCCCCTGTTTTGTAACTGTACTCTGATATTTAATTAAGATTATGCTGTTGTTCCATGCGGCACAAAATTTATAAACAAAACTTTTTTGTGCGCATCAAATTCAGACCGCTCACAGTTGTGGTTGGGTCTATTTTTACGGCTGCGTGACAATTGTAATTTAGAAAATTGACAACTTCATTTCTTGATGAGTAAAATTCTCTGTATTATAGGACAATTATGCGGATTAATTAATAGCGACTAACGATTCGGTTCGGTACTACCGTTTACATTTTACGCGTTGGTTAAGCTGACTTAACGCCAGGTCTTGCGTCATTTCAACGTCTTCCGGAAACTCGTATTCGGATTTTAATTATTATTAATTTAGCTTTGTAGAAATTTGATAACCGTTTATTTTCAGATAAGGATTACGTTCACTAAATTGATTTCCTTGGCATACTTCACTTGCCTGGGAACTTTCCCTCAATTCTAGTTTTCTCGAATTATTTGGACCTGTAGGCTAAATCAAATAAAGTAATATTGTAATTTACTTCACCATTTTGCATTTTCTAAATTTACCCAATTAATATGGGTTATTAATTTGGAGTCACTTATAAATTATGGTCTTACCTCAATTTTGGGTTACTCACTTATGTATTTAATCTCTGGTTTATGCAGCTTAACTGATATTTATTGTGGTTTTACACAATTTTGAAGCATTCATTAGTTGGGTCAGATATTGAGTTTACCATTTGGTTATTTATTGCTACCGACTATTTGTCATACAGGACAGTATTTACATTTTGAATAATTTGCGATAACTTGGGTTTTACCTTAGATTTGTAAGGGCATTCATATACAGAGTGTGCGACTAATTTGTAATTTAACTGTATATATTTAGGATGGTTTATATGCAGGGTGTACAAAGTTGACTTATAACATTATTATTATAATATTTACTGTTCACTTATTCTTGATTACATAGGTGTCAACGAAAATTTCTATTTTGTGTTTTATTGTGTTCTTGGTTGTATGTTGAGACCCGTAAGTTTTATTCTTCGTGGTAATTGTATACTCTTATTTGGATCCGTTAAGGTATGTTATGAGAATCGCTGCACGACGATTGGTGAAGGATCTTGGCGACCTTTTGAGAATTTTTTGTCGATCCACCCGCACCCGTTTCGCAGACGAATTAGTCGTGGTGAACACACCAAAACGTTGCAGTGAGTTACCCGTGGGTAATAATTCAGTGTTCAGGTCTGTAACGAAAAATTTTGTCGATTGTCTTGTCGTTACCTCCGTGGGCGCTAGTGTGAAGATTTTTTGTAACAAAATGCTGAAAATTCAGTAAGAAATAAACTGGTGGAAGTCGCGGTTCTGGGTTATGTTGCTGTCGATCCTATGTTCGGTATACAGCAGATGGCTGTTGTATCGGGTATTAATAATATCACAAGTTGGAGATTCCAAGATTCATTTGCCACAAAAACTTAATGAAGACTCCTCTGAATGCCGTTTGTAATTTTGTGAGGGTATAAATGAATGGGCGATAAATAATCCAAATTTTCTTCTTAAAGTTTGCGTTTCCGACGAATACACTTTCTTTGTGATGTCAATCGCCATAATTGTCGCTATTGGTCAGTTTGTAGTCCGATGATATTTCACGAAACACATACTCAAAAAATTAAATATTTGGACTGGCATTTTCGGTGATCATCTCGTTGGTCCTTTTTTCTTACCTCAAAATTTGACCTGACAGATGTACTTGGAATTGTTGCAAGACAACAATCAATGTAATCTCATATTACAGAGAATGATGATCGTTACTTCGAGGATTATTTGATATTCAAACAGGACGGAACTGGTCTACATTATGCACTGGTTATTCGACAGCATTTGCATCAATGGATTCTAGCTCAATGAATTGGAAGAAGAGGCGTTGTTCAAAGTCCCGCAAGCTTGCCAGCTTTATATTGAACCATTGTTTTTGTGGGGCCATTTAAAGAGTAATATTTAGGTAGCCCAAACTAATTCTTTACAATATTTGCAACAACGTATAATCAATATAATTCTGTCTAATAGTTCTATAAATGCGTCAAAATGTGCGATTATATTTTGAGCAAATACGAGCCCGGTTGCGCTTCAGTTGATCCAATTACGAAATTCTCAATTATTGGCACTGAATCAAGTGAAACCTAAACAATATTTTAATGTAAGTATTTTTTTATTTTTCTCGAAGCGTTTTAGAGTATTAACACAACCGAAGACCTACTAAGATAATATATTCCTATTAAGATAATAAATTAAACAGAAAAAGGAAATAGAAGCAAGCAATACGACAACTACATGAAGTACTGAGGAACAAGGTGATAACGAAGAAAGTAAAGAAACAAATATACGACACCATCGTTCAAAGTTGCGTTACATATGGGGCGGAGGTGTGGGTGATAAATAAGAATTGGGAACAAAGAATACTTGCTACATAAATGTAGTATTGGCGGAGATGCTGTAGTAGAACGCTATACGATCATGTCAGAAACGAAGACATCCGAAGAGAAATGGAAGTAGACTATACAATAATCGACATAATGAAGAAAAAACAACTGAAGTGGTATAAGTGGTGATATGAGACGATAAACGAAGAAAGGCTTCCACACAAGGTATGGAAATGGGAATTCCATGAAAGAAGAAAGAAAGGCCGTCCAAGAACCCAATGGATAAAAACAATGAAAAAAGCAATGGAAGAAAGAAATTTAGAAGATGAGAAATGGCGGAACGAACACAATTGGAAATCGGTCTGCGAGAAACAGTACTGAAGCTGTAGAAACCTCGCCTATATGTATATATATATATATATATATACAGGGTGTCCCTAAATTGCCTTAAAAGCTTCAGGTAAACTTTTTCCTTCAAGAATTCTTAAGACAAGACTGCAAGAAAAAATTTACTCCGCAGCTTAGTTTTCTTGTACGATGGTGTTAAAGTTCATACCTTTAGTGTAGAATTTTAGCCAAATGGTTATAAGAAATTAAGTAAAACATGTATTTGCTTAATGAGAATACTTAAATTAATTCAAAACCGCTAATTAACATTCAATTAGCAATTTAGTTCTTCGTTTGGAAGTACTGTTAAAAATCATACTTTTGGTAAAAGTACAATTTGACAACAATGCAGGTGCTTGGGTACTGTGATAAAAATTTCGAAAATCTGTAGTGTGTCAAGTAAATCAATTTTGAATTGACATTGCAAATTCTGCATTAAATTCGCCTTTAATTCGTGTTATTGAGTTCACTTGCCTTCACCACCATTATGGCGTATGCTATAAATGAGTACGTGGATATGATTTGGATTCTTGCGGAATGTGAAGGAAACTGCAATGAGGCTGCTAGGGTTTACGCTCAGCATTTTCCTAATGGAAGACATCCAAACCATGTAGTAATTCGAGCTGCAAATTACAGTGTTGGCAAGTTTCAAATTCTTTAACTGGCTCTTATGAAGAAACTAAGCGCGAAGTTCCTGTTTGCAATTTTGAGGTCCTTATCGGTTGTAGAAAAAGTTTACCTGAAGCTTTTAAGGCAATTTAGGGACACCATGTGTGTATATATATATAACAGAAAAACGAAAAATATGCAATCAGTGGATCTTGAATATAGAACGTATGAAACACGTATATATACGATATATCTTAAAGTTTTTGTTTTAGTTTCGAGATTGATCTAAAATTTAAAAATATTTAAATATTTCTCTGTGTTGCCAATACTATCAATATAGTGCAGTTTTCCTACATCTCTTGCAGATATTGAGTTCCGTAGCGTGACTGATACTGGAAATTGACTTTCTTTTTTTAAGAATCTGCATGGGAAACCTCATTTTATTCAGTAATGACTCTGCTCGTGTTGTTACCTACACAAACTTCAAACCAAGACTCACCGCTGTGCAGACTTCCAATGGGTATGTTCTTCTGCCCACTGCAATCTGTTTTTCTTTTGCTTCAATCTCATCAATGATTTTCTCCTCTGCCATTGTTTAAGGATTACAATAGTTCTGACACTTTTGACAAGTCACTGCCAGTAAGTAAGAGTTGTTTGGTCGTGCCTAATTTATTTAGATGGTTCTTCAATTCATAATATATATAATATCATTTAGTTTAAATGTAAATTTTAGAAGTAGGTACTAGTAAGAATTGTGCACTAGCTTTCAACTATCAATCTGATAACAATGCGTATGTTTGTTAGTACATACAAGACAATTTAAAATCACTTTGGATTTAGACCTTGTTTTATTAAACATCATAAATTAATAAAGACAAGTAGCAGAAAAGCAAAATATTCTTTCTTGAATGCGAGCTTATGTATATGATACGACGAACAATACTTTGATTGGCTTAATACATTTAAAAGCTCGTGAAAGTTGAAGGTGTAGATCTACAACTTTCATAACCGCCCTGATTCAGTACATGAGAACAAATATGTATACATATTTTTAACTCTATGATCCTGCCGAAACAATGTGGCACATCTTAAACATATTTAATAGCGGTGAAATCTACCCGGATATTGATTTCCGCATGAGAGATTTAACGATGTCTATAAATTTTACAGCGCAATGTTGAAAATAAGGGGATGACACACATGCTTTCTTTGCAAAATTACGACTGTCACTTTATATTCCTCTCTAGCAAATACTGTCGACCACAAAGTAATGCGGGATGCTAGTGGAACATGAAGTATGCATAGTTTACCAAACGTTTGTGTGCAAGCATTTCAGAATTGGTGAAAACCACGAACAGTGTTAAAGTAGATGTGCAAATTAATTGGACTTCTAATTTGTTAGGAATATTATAATGGTAATAACTGGTTTTGCACGTTTGACATATGAAGCTTTTTTGGCTTCTGTTCTAGTCAGAAAAATATTTCTTAGAAATTATTCCATTTGCTCAGAATCTAAACAATAAACGTCTAAAGTACTTTACCTAGGTTTTAATGCCATTTCATAAATACAATTGATTGTAATTTTTGCAAATCTAAGATTGCAAAATTAAACATGAGATTCACTAGGTATGGAATCTTTTTTTTGTATAATTTCCCTGTACTAATATGGACGTACTCCGTTTGTGTCACAACTAATAAACTAAGTGCTTTGTCACTGTTTACTGAAATTAAAATTCATAATAGCTAATAAATGGAAAAATATATAAATAGGAAGGTCCATTAATCTGATTATTTGTCATTTTTTTACTAGGTATCTCAATAGATTTATACTACAATTTAGTTAAATTATAAATACTGAAAATTGGTAATTCTTTATACATTAAATATTAAAATATTTAATTTAAATATTTGTAACTCTTTGAAGCAAACCTAATATTCATCAAAATTGTGAAGTGATTTAGAACCAAACAAATAATTTATTTATTTATTATTAATAAATATTTTACAAATATAAAAATAAAATACTAACAACACTTAGGAGGAGACAGCTCTACATACGCTTTCTCTGCATATTATTAGGATAAATTGTCTTTGATTCAGATTCGCGCTTCAGTGCACCAAAAACGCATCAAAATCTCGCTTCGATTATAATTTGAGATAAAAAATTATTTCGTTGAGTACGCCTACGTGTTGAATAAGAATTTCATGTTACGGCAGCTTCTGTTCGCTCCACAATACGCAATTTCTTCCTTCGGTATATAATCAATAGGTACTTATAAACCTAATACACTAGAGTTTCCAAAGTAATAAGAACACTTTTCCCTAGTGTGCATAAATTATTTGATGAGTTGCTAGATATAAGGGTTAAGCTTTCCCAAATTATTGTGCATTATGTAATTAAGCATTGAATCTTCTTTTACTGTCCCTGGTATATAATTGTTTTTAAATATACATATTTTACCACTTCCGTTCATTAAATGGGAGAATGCTATTTAGAATCCCTAAAGAAGGTAGAGAAGTTGGAGGGAAAACTTTAAAGATTGTAGGAAACTATTTGATAAGCTATTGCTACATTATAAGTAATAAAGTTATTAAAAATTTTGAAATGGCTACCTTTTGAAACCTACCGTGGAAATTTGTTATGAAGACAAAGCAAAATTTTATGTAAATGTTCCAAGCAGCGTGTTTCAGTTTTTATTATTTCTATAATTTAAAATTTCTTTTTATAAATTTCGTTACGGTGTTGGATATGTTGTCTACTCGTGAAATAGAATAGTATATGGAAAAGTCGTCTATTAACGTAGCTGCGGTGACAATAGGATACGTTAATTTTAGCTCAGTTGAGAATAAAATAACTAAAAATACCGCACTTAGAAACTACGTATTTCTCGAAGTTGTTTTGAGAAGGATCATTATTGATTTATGTACGTAGAGCAAATACAACTATTTTGTATCTATCTATAAACGAAACTCGTTCCTGGCTTGTCCATCTTTATCTCCTTATATTAGCTTCCATATATAATATAAAAAATAATTGTTCACCCAGAGTAAAAATTGCTGCTTTAAATCAAAACATGGAACATGGTTAAGAACATTCTTCAAATTTAAGTAATTTCTCTTTCCACGTTGACAATGATAAAATCTATAGTTATATTTAGCTTAAGCTTATATAAAATACAGTTGTTTGGAACCTGCCTTCGGCGCTCTCGTCTATAAGTTGAGTCCGCTGAGACAAATCAATGGCGTCTAACTGAAATGAATCTATCGATCGATTATGCTCTAAAATCCTTGGTTTACTTAACTATGTACACTGTTTTCCGCAAAATACAAAAGTTCAATTTGACTATATTATACAGGGTGTTAATGAATTGCAGGGACAAACTTTTAGGGCTTAAAGTATACCTGAAAACAAACATTTTTTGTTGATAAATGTACGTTCAAAAGTGTTTCCTTTCAGGGATAGAGCTTCTCAAAGATTCCTTAAGAAGTGCCTAAATGTAGACAACTCAATTTAATACCTACTATTTGTTTCCATAACGACGGAAATTAATACAGAGTAAATAAAGCCCTCTTTCCCACTTTTAAAATTATCCTGTATTAATTTCCGTCGTAATGGAAACCAATAGTAGATAGTAAATTGAGTTGCCTACATTTAGGCTCTTCTTAAAGAATCCCTGAGAAGTTCTATCCCTGAAAGGAAACACTTTTGAACATACATTTATTAACAAAAAATGTTTATTTTCATGTATACTTTAAGCCCTAGAAGTTTGTCCCTGCAATTCATTAACACCCTGTATAAGTTATATTCAATACTAGTTGGTATTGCTATTGGAAATCACAAGCGAAAGAGTTTACGAATTCTACATTTCTTCGAGTAAATACTAGTAAAAATATGGTGGTCAATGTTAAACTCAGAAATTCCCCCCGGGAGGCTAGGACCGTCCACCTAGCTGCAGCAAAGTGAACTGTAGTCAGTGTAAAGGGCATTGTGTTTCATTTGCTGCTAGGAACCCCCGTAAAAAAAAAATTGAAACATTTCAACAAAGACATTCTAAAATAAATAGAAATCCTCAGGAAATATTTTTTTGATTCAATCAGATGTGCTCCCTTGATTAAAATTACTTTTTTTCATTTAAAAATTTATTCTTACTAGTTGTAGTCCTATAATTTTAATCAGAGTTTTTTAAAACTAAGTACGCATCTAAGATTTTCCCCATTGGTGTTTCTTAGTTCCTAAAATGAAACACAAGCTTGCCGTGTCACGCACAAAATCACTATCGTCTGCTTTAGCACTGTATTACTATACACTACACACGGTCAGATGGTTTCGGTTCAAGTCGCGGTTATCCAGTAGTTGTAGCAAGTATTGATGTGGGCATACAGTCTTCCCTCGTGCCTTTCTGCAATTTTCTTTATTTTGAAAAATCTGGATATTATCTATGTTGCTTTTGGCTGCACATCTCCAGAGATGAATCCCATAGTTCCACATTGGTTTTAGGATTTGTTTGTACAAGCGTAACTTATTATGCACATACAGTTGTAATTTCTTCCAATCAGCCAGTACATTTTTTTCTATTTGAGATCAAGTTCTTTCCTTTTCTTCTTTATGTATTCTTTCCATCTAAGACGGATATCCAGGTTCATTCTCAGGTATTTTGCCATGTCGCAATATGGGATGATTGTATTGTTTATTGATATAGGGACCTGTTGGTTCTGTTTCTGTGAAGCCAATGTGTGCCGATTTGCTCTCGTTGATTCTTGCTATCCATCTGTTAGTCCAGTCAGTTACTCTATTGCATGCTTCTTGGAGTTTATCAGCTGTTTCTTCGTTGACTTACTGGCTGTACCATCAGCAAACGTGCCAATTGTGACGTTTTGGGATCTGTAAGATGTTGCTAGTATACAGCAAATATAGAATGGGTCGCAAGACATTGCCTTGGGGTACTCCTGCATTAATATCTCTGTTGCTCGAGGATTTCTGTTCTTATTTGTGCTTTGGCAACATGCTTTTTAGTTTATACATTAGCCCTTAGTGCCAGGCTTTATCAAAAGGCTAGGCTACATCTAGAAATATGGCGGAGCAGATGTTCATTTCTTCGTACGACTTTTCAATAGTGTCCGTTATTCGGTGTACGTGATCGATCGTCGAATGTGTGTTCTTAAAGCCAAACTGGTGAGCAGGCATTAAGTTTTTGTTTGCAATAATTGGTTTTAGTCGCTTCAAGAGCTGTTTCCCAAATTATTTTGATAGTAATGGGGGTAGCGAAATGGGTCTGTTTACGATGAGGCTTCGTTGGGAGGTTTTCCCGGTTTGACAATCAGATTACCTCGGCCATTTTTCATATGTTCGGCACAACTTTCAAGAGGAATGCTGCATTTATCAGGTAGGTAGGTTTTACCAATGCTTTCCTAGGCAGCTTCTTAAGTATTTCCCCGGTTATAGGATCATACTCTGGAGCTTGCTTCGAACTTATATTAGTTCTAATTAATTCTGGAGTTACTCGTCAATGTTCATTTCTTCGTCTTCATGTTCTGGCAGTTCTTGCATAAGTTGACTTTCATTTGCTTGTAATGTTTGTTCTAGATGGATTGCAAACACTGCTAATTTTTGTTGATTATTTTTTGCCCAGATTCCACCTGGACATCTGATTGGTGGACTATGTGTGCATGGTCATTTCAACTTTTCAGTGACTCACCAAAGGGAATAATCTGTTGCCTTATCATCTGTTACCTTTATCAAGTATTTATTTAGAGATTCATTTTTTAGTTCTACAATTTCCCTCCTTAGTTTTTGAGTAGCACTATTTAATCTATTTTTATCGTCTGGTGCTTTTGTTCTCTGCCACTGTTTTCTCAGTTTACTTTTTTTTGCTATTAGTTTTCTAATTTCCATATGGTAGTTGTTACTAACCGTTCATCCCTTTATTTAAGGAGTATTTTTTCAAGCAGCCTATTGTGTCTTTGTTGCAAACTTTTTGACTTCTTGATTTAGTTGGTCTTTTGTCTTTAGAGGAACATACAGCTGTCTAGTGTTAGACAAGTCTTCTTGGAATTTCTACCAGTCAGTCTATCTATTCACTAGTGTAGGATTGCGTTCTTGCTTTGTAATGGCTTCGCTTAAAACTAGGATTGGGAGAGTTGTCAGAATCCATTGAAAACAATTTTTTATTTAAATGAGATGTGCTTACTTGTTTGTAGTATTGATTCCACTTAGCAACACAAGAAAGGTGCATATGTGTTTGGTACACTATTTTAATTTAGTGTTGAAAATCTTAGTTCACATAAGCATAGTTGTGGAAGGTAATAATATCAAAATTGAAGTACATTATCACAGCATAATGCAATTCCGTTTACAATTTAAAATGTCTCTTAATAATACAAAAAAGTCATACTATTTTCTTTCCATATCATTACTAGCAGTTGTATTTTTTTAAGCAATTGGGAACTGAGAAATTGATATACAGAAAATATAAAAGATCCAACGGAATATAAGTGAAATAATTTATTGTGTGTTAATTTATCAGCTGTTATCACTTGTTGTCGTCATCGTAGCTGTTGTTGTTTATGTCAACAACAAAGTAAATTATGGAAGGTAAATACAATAAAATTTACTTATATCGATATTTTGTATAACTTATTCCTTTATTTATTGCAGAAAATATATGCTTCCAAGAGGAATTCTAAACTTTTATGTACTTAGGATTCTTTATCATATGATTACCGGAAAAAGTTTAATTAAAATTTGAATTAGCCGGTTACTCGATTCAAATAATATGAATACACAATAATTTAGCGCTTAAGGGGCGATCTACCAAAATTTAAATGTAATGTTTTCGCGGGAGTTAGGGTAGCCTACTTGAACGATAGAAAACAAGGCGCAGCCAATGTGAAAGACAATATACAGGGTTGGGATAAAGTATGGAACCAAGTAAATATCTTTTAAACGAAAAGAACGATATTTATGAAAATTTGCAGGCAAGTGCAATGGAACAAAATGCATCTGATGTAAATTTTTTTGTTAATAATATACTTCCGGTTTAACCGGAAATGCCATCAACTTCTTTAATTTAAATGGGACACCCTATATATTTTTACAGATTTTGAAAGAGCTTGTTATTTTGAATTCATACATACTGAGTTTAGTGTAAAAAAAATTGTAAAAACGAGGAATATAGCACTTTAATCAACCTCCTTTGAGTTTTTTGCATTAGAGCAAAAAACTATTTAGATAAACTAATTGATGTTGTTTGTATGCATAGTAATAAATAAACAAGTACTGTTTAGTACGTCTTTTGTTCTCCAAGTGTCAAATTCTAATTGACGGAATTAAATTTTACAATTTAGAATGGTTCAATTAAGTGAAAAAGAGCGTATTGAAATTTTAATGATGATCGGTTATGGTGATCGTGTTAGAACTCATGAAGAAGTGTGTCATATTTTTAATAATTTGCATCCGGAGAGAAATCCTATATCACGCTCAACAGTAACTAAAACATTACAACGTTTTAATACAACTGGGATGGTACAAAATTTGCTAAAACCTGGAAGACCGCGGACTGCAACGAACGAAACTGTTAAACAAAATATTGCAATCGATTTAGAAGAATCACCTCAAACTTCCACCACAAATTTGGCACTAAACCATGGTATCAGTCGACGTTCTGTAGGAAAGATATTAAAAAGTGAAAAGTATCATCCGTATAAGGTACAGTTGGTTCAAGAATTGTCAGACGATGATTTTGACCGACGGCTGGAATTTTGCGAACGGCTAATGGACATCTGTAATGTCGACGAAAATTTTGCTTCTAACATAGTTTTTTCCGATGCGGCAACTTTTTGTTTAAATGGAACAGTTAATCGCCATAACTCAAGGTATTGGTCAAATGAGAATCCTCATTGGATTCATGAAGCACATACCCAGCATCCACAGAAGTTAAATGTTTGGATGGGAATTGTCGAAAATAGGCTTATAGGCCCATTTTTTATCGACGGAAACTTGATTGGTGACAAGTATTTGGATCTACTAAATAACGAAATTATTCCTGCACTTCAACAGAATGGGCAATTACCACAAAATGTTTGGTTTCAACAAGATGGAGCACCTCCCCACTATGATAGACGGGTTAGGGATTTTCTGGATGCGAATTTTCCAAATCGATGGATTGGACGTAGAGGATTCATAGAGTGGCCTGCTCGTTCTCCGGATCTTAGCCCGTTAGATTTTTTTCTTTGGGGTTATCTAAAATCACGTGTTTACGTTAGACGACCAAAAAACTTACAGGAATTGAGACAAAGAATTATTGATGAATGTGAACTAATACGTGGAGAAGTCTTGGAAAGAGTGACTCAAGAATTTGTTAATAGGATGGCATATTGTCAGCAAGTAAACGGCGAGCATTTTGAACATTTGAAGTAATTTTGTTTCTCATTATTCTAAAATAATGAAATGTACACCTATTGTACAACTAACAGTGAGTTATTCCTCGTTTTTACAAATTTTTTTACACTAAACTCAGTATGTATTCAAAATAACAAGCTCTTTCAAAATCTGTAAAAATATATAGGGTGTCCCATTTAAATTAAAGAAGTTGATGGCATTTCCGGTTAAACCGGAAGTATATTATTAACAAAAAAATTTACATCAGATGCATTTTGTTCCATTGCACTTGCCTGCAAATTTTCATAAATATCGTTCTTTTCGTTTAAAAGATATTTACTTGGTTCCATACTTTATCCCAACCCTGTATACAATATACAATAAAACGGGGACCGCGGTAGAGTAGTGGCAGAGGCGCTTGAAATCGGAGTTTGCACTTTCCCAGTGTGATTGTGGTGTCCTAGTTGTAGTTGGGGCATAGAGTCTTTGAAAGGTGAGGCATGTTAGCTCGGGATTAGCATGAAATATACTGAGCCGCGATAACCTGGGTGGGATGGGAATTATGCCTGTAACACCATTATTAAAAAAATGTATACGACAAAGTAAAAAATCTTCGCATTGTTCGGATTGTGAAAATATCAGATAAATTTTAAAGTTGTGGTTGTGTGCATTGTATTGTTAAAAAATGGTAGTTGTAATAAGACGAAAAAATTTCACTAAAGTAATTCTACATATGTCTTAAACCTAGATTGATTTTATTGTATCTTGGATTACTTCTGGCAATTTTTTTTATTGCCAGTTCTTACGATTTTTTTGGTAATTTTGCCACATTATTTTTTCTTGGATATGTTTTCCACTAGTTATTGCAAACCCCAAGTGGAAAGGTTGTCTGACATAGTTACGGTGACAGTAGAAAGCACTACTTTGGACTAGTTTCAGTCACTAGTAGCCCTTTAAGCCTTGAAACGGATTAATTGTAACTATTTGTAAATACAATAGTTCGGTTTTCGAATTAGCTAGAAATCTAGAATGTGCGGTGTGGTAGTTTTATGACTGTTGTCTTCCTACGCTACTTGCACTACATTTTTAAATTAATTATGACAAACAACTTTGTCAGGCACACTATTGAACAAAAACTGTCTTATAAAGTAGATCACGTAGGTTTCTTAATTATTTCTCCTTTATTCAAGAAAATTCAACTAGTGTAATCGAATTTTCGATTCTAAAAATCGCAATCGGATTTCTGATTCTAGATAGCATTTTATGTTCTTTTTTTCCAATCAACCACTGCCAAATATTAACAAATTGTGTCGAATTTTATGCTATTATTCCTAGCACGAAATTTGATATTTAAATTAACTTTTATAGCGATATGAAAGGGGATCATTAGAAACTAACTTTCGTATAAATAAACAGAAACGGCAGTGGGATAGGGGCCTGTGCGTTAGACTTCGACGCTGAGAGTCTAGGGTTCCATTCCCAGTACCGGGACATCGGATATTTAACGGCCGTTCTCCCTGACAACGGCAAGCCAGCGAGGAATTCTGCCTGGTAAATCTTCTCTGGAGTAGAAGTGTTTCCATGGTTTGGTGCCCACGTTAAGCTGTAGATCCTCTATGTCTGTGGTACTTTAAAACGCGTAACACAAGCACAAGGAGAGAAGATCGTTACGTCTCCTACGAGACAAAGCAATCGAAAAAGAAGATAAATAGCTAACTGATTACATACTTTGACTCTTGACAAGCTTAACATCAAGCGTTGCTTTTACTATAAATATTCCGTAATTTTAATTAAGGAATATTTTCTATAATATTTAATTAAGTAAATATGAAAGTTAGAAAAGTTTGAAAACAAGTTTAGTATCCCAAATAATAAATATAACCATAGAAGTTAAAAAAATAATTGGAGGAAATCGAAGGTCATTATACACTGCTCAAATAAATTAGGGGAACACTTCTTTAGCCGTGCATAATTTTTCAAATTAAAGACTGACGCAAGTATCAACTTTAGTATATTGTTCTTTCAACATTCCTTAACAAGATAGAAACAACAAATATGCTCTAATTAAACGGTTTTCTTGAGCAACACCAAACTATTGAGAAGACTACCAAAATCGAAATGTGTTTTATCACTTAAAATGTAATGGAAGTTCGGTTAAAGTCCGAATATCAAGCTTTAGTAGCGCGTGTGCCCTCCATTAGCTTCAATAACAGTCTGGCAACGTCGAGGCATGCTGCGAATAGGACGTCTTAACATGTCTTGTGGTAGATTTCGCCATTCTTCCACAAGGACCTCAGCTAACCCCTGAAGAGTCTGAGGTGCAGCAGGACGCTTCCTAATGCGCCTGTCGAGTAAATCCCAAACGTGTTCGATGGCATTTAAGTCTGGACTCATGGCTGGCCCCCGCATCACTTGGATTTCTTGTTCCTGGAGGAAGTTTGTTGTTAAATTAGCGGTATGAACCCTACAATTATCCTGTTGTAGGATGAAGCCATCGCCGAAATTGTTCGCAAGTGGCACAACATGCTCTTGAAGAATCGTCTCAACATAAATTTGTACGTTGAGAGGTTGGAGACCGATAACCAAGCCTGTGCGACCGCCTATAAAATACCCCCCACACCATGACAGATCCAGCTCCGAATCGGTCCACTTCCTCTACACAAGCCACAGCGTATCGCTCTCCAGGACGTCTGTACACTCGCATACAACCATTGCAAAGAGTTAGACAAAACCGCGACTCGTCTGTAAAAAGTACAGACCTCCAGTGTCGAAGTTGCAGTTGCACATGTTCGCGGGCAAAGTTTAGCCGGCTAACTTTGTGATTCCTGCTCAAGCGAGGAGCTCGCACAGGCCTGCGAGAAGTCATATTGACTTCTTTGAGTCGTCTTCTAACCGTCTGATCGGAAATTGTCGCACCGGTGGCATTTCGGAGTAGATTTTGTAGCTCACAAGCAGTAGCAGTACGTCGGCGAAGACAAGAAATAACAATATACCGGTCGTCCCGAGGGGCAGTTTTTCTTTCACAGCCTTGTCCAATTCTCCTGGAATATCTACCCGGTTCTTGGTACCTACGCCAAGCTCTGCAGATAACAAATGGAGTCGATTGGAGCTGGTTTGCTACATATCACATAGATCTACCATCTTCAAGCAAAGCAACAGCTCTCGCGAATTCAATTTCACTTAAGTAACGCACTTTGGACTCAGTAGCATTGAGAAAGTTAAAACTGACTGACTGACCGACTTTACTGTGTCCAATGACTAATTTGATGAGTTTCGGATGGTTGTTTTGTGGTCAAAAACCACTTTGTTTTGAGACTTTCTTTACATTTTGGCGTCTACGATGAAAACGAGCGAATCAATCACCGTAATTCTTTTTGCATTTTGTCAATATAAGTCTAGAGAATAATATAACAAGAAAAAATCCTGCTTCTATCATTTGCTGGAAAACTTATAGGCGCTCAAAAAAGTGTTCCCCTAATTTATTTGAGCAGTGTATATTATCGTACAGACATTGTACGGCGTTCCTTTAAAATGAAATACATATTTTCCTTTATATTTTTTTGTCAAAACGTGCTTTCAAAGGTATCAATTTCCAATACCAACGAACAGGTAATACAATGCACATGTTATCGTGGAGTGCTTTGTAACATAAATTTAGTTCCCGGGCTTCTTGCTAGTAACAATAGGGACGAAACACGAAGCTGCAACTGCAGACAAAGCTGCAGATATTATTACAATTGTGAATTGTGTTCAGAGGAAAGCTGTGGGAAATCAAAAGCAGTCGCGGTTTGAGTTTAAAAGGTTCAAGTTTAATTGTAATAGATGTGTAATTTACGATTAGCTTTGCAAAGTCAGTAATGAATTTACTAGGTATTGCATTACAAAATGGTATAAAAACTGTTTCGCTTCGGTTTCGCTTCGGACAAAAGAATTAATTTAAAGATTTAATTTGCTTTTGGTAAAGTTGTCAGGTGAAACGAGCACGTTGTTAAAGCATTATCATTTTTTCAATTTAAGTTGAACTTACCTTCAACAAACATCCAGAAAAAGTTTGTAAGATGAAAGTAATGCAAAAGAATTGTCAGGAGGATACATAAACCTTTGTTCGTTTGTAGAGACATCTGCAAAATAAAAAAAATGTGTAAATTTTTCTAAAATATGAATTATTTTGTGTAAGAAATTGTAAAAGTTGAAGAATATCTATTTTTTATATAGGTATAGAATTAAGCACGTACCTGAGATTCTAAGAAAGTCTTATCGATACGTACAAAATATTGACACAACTTATCAATTTAATTAAGTACATGGAAGTATCAACAAGCAAATATTCAACATTTTCGAAAACAAACACCTTGGCGAAATCGTAGAGGAAAATTTATTTCTCAGCCAAGTGCAGTACATATTTTTATTCCTTAATCCATTAAAAATAATTTAGAAAGCTGTTAATAAGGAACATAATATGTTTTAGCATTGTTCAGGCAATGGTAATTTATTATTTTTTAAATAACAATTAAAAATTCAAGCGACCTGAAATAAGTTTATACAAAGATACAAATAATAGACAAGGTTAGCAATGCTAGGAATATTTTTAGATAATTTAAATTAGTCGTTTTTAATTTTTTGGTAAGTGCAAAGTGATTTGATTTTTAGGGTCATAGTAAATTAACGCTTTTCATGCCTCTATAACGCGGCATCACAGGAATCTATTTTTTCAAGGTACTATTTCTGCAGGGAATTATCGGTGAGCAATTTTAAGGGCATATAACACTCCTGCATTAGCGGGAATTTCGAATGTTGACTGTGACAGCAGTGCCTTCATTGTCCTCAAAAAAATACGAGCCAGTTATACCTTGACCTAAAACTCCAGTTGGAGTCGAGCGACATGGATGATTTCAACGAAACTTTCACCGCGTTGAAACAACCGATTGTTTTTAAAGCACAAAATATCAATTTGTGCACGTTCTTGTGGTGTATCGATTAATAATGAAACTTGAACATATACACTGTACAACTGTGAAAACAAAATTAAAGCAAAGCATGTTCTAACAAAATGGCGCCCATTTCAAATCGAGCACTTCATTATGGCCTTCTCTGTATATCCTGTTCCTAAATCAAACATTTTATCAGCACACGTTGACGTGTTTACTTAGTGAAATTGTGGTTTTATTAATATGTTTCCTTGTAAATAAAGCAAGGACGTTTTAGTTATTTTTGACGGACCTGAAGTTGCTTTGCATAATGAATATTTCGCTAACGAAACCAGATAAGATTGTTACATTAAGTGGGCTAATTTCTGTGACGTAGAGGAACATTGTAAAAGAATGTGGTGCAGTTTTGCGGGCTATAAGCGAAATTCTAAAACTGAAATGGGATACTGGGTCGGTTGAAGTGTAGAGAAAAGGAAAATGTGGAAGAATGATAACTACGAGAGATAAGGCGGTTTTAATCAGGTACAGCGGAATTATTCATAAGAAAACACGTTTTGTCTTACAGCAAGACTTAGTTGCTGCAAAAGTTACAAACCATGATTCGATAGTGCTTAGAAGTCTCATTGCATTGGGAAGAGGCAATAAGACCTCAAAAAAGCAAATGCTTACGGCTCCAAAATTAAAGGAGATACTTCTGTGGTCCAAGAAATACGCTGCTAAGCTTGCAGAAGATTGGAAGAAGATGTTTCTCGCAGATAAACCGCACTGTTTAGTGGGGCAGCAGCGTCATGATATATTACGATCTCCGACAATGAAAAACTTACAGCAGCTTTATCGACCAGGTAGTCAAACATCCTCTTCTAAAGCAGATGTTGCTTTTCCTACAGGGGGCTCGTAGTTCTTGTTCTAATTTGATAGAATGGATAATGCAGAGTATGAACTAGAAGGAGTTACTAGAACATCAACTGGCCAACAACTTGGAAAATGTTGTTTACAACAGCGAAGCATTTTTCAACCGGATTTAGTTCTATGCCACAAATCAAAGATAATGATCAAATATTTTGGAGGTGGAAATGTCACTCTTCTACAAATGGGAAATTCAACGGATCTGAATTCAATAGAGAATGTGTGGGTTTTCTGTAAGGCTCGGATTTAGAGAATGGACTGCACAACAAGAAGAAAGGTAATAGAAGTTGTAATTCACGTATGAGTAGCGAAAATTATAGAAAACCAGTTGACTTCATGTCAAAATAAATACAAGCCACTATTATACACCTCTAATTACACCAATTATCACACAAGTAAATGTGGTAAATAAGTACATGTAATCTGGACTACAGCAAAGTTTGTTCGAAATTGATTCCTCGTCTCTTGTGTAATGAACAAAAATGCTTTTCGAATGGGCTTATATCTGCAACACCTCACAGACTATAGGCAAAATAGTGATGACTTCCTTCTGTCAATAGTTGCTGGTGACGAAATTTGATGCTATTACTACGAGCCATCCAGTAAGTTATTGTCGATGCAGTGGAAACATTTAACTTCTCCACCACCGAAGAAGTTTAAAGCACAACCTTCTGCAGGCAAGGTGATGCTAACATTTTTTTTCGATCATAAACGACCCTTGTTGATAGAGTTCAAGGAGCCTGGAGTAAATGTCAATGCAAAACTGTACAATGAAACTTTGAACAAGCTTCATTAAGCCATAAGGAGGAAACGTCCAGCAAAACTTGCGCATTTGGTCATTTTGCTGTACGACAATGCTAGGTCTCATGTTGCTAATGTGCTAAAAGCAAATTTTTATCGAAAGAAATGGAGGGTTTTAGAGCATGCACCCTATAGCCCGGAAATACAACTGACTGGAGGGTCTTCAACAGGATAGAAGAAGGGACGGCCACACATCTAACCCTGTCAGTGGACCACGATTCCTTTGAGACTCTAAAGAAGTCTAGCTACAAAGTGAACTACAAGTTTGGAGAAGTGGCCGTAAAACCCAAAGTTCACACTCCAAAGAAGCCCAGCGACAGTAACCCTGTCTCTAAAAAGCCGAAGCGGGACAGCAATGCGTCCACTTTCAAGCCTGTCGGAAAGGAGAAAGGATCCCGCCGATACCCAGCCAAGGGACCGAAAGCCCCAGAAGAGTCTAAGGTTGAGGGTGGCTCGTCGCCCTCCGAAGAAGCTTCAGGGTCTAGCTCCCAAAACAAGTAAGAGGCAATGGCGAATATCGCCTTCCTACAGGTGAATCTTCAGCACAGCGAAGCTGCCTCCGATGTGCTGAACAACCTTTTCATCAGAAACATCATAGACTTTTGCTAATCCAAGAGCCATATGTCTACAGAGGCCTAGTGCGCAGACTAGCAACACCAACAGGTAGACTTACATACTGATACACCTAGAGCAGCACTGCTCGTTAGACCCGCTGTAAAATGCCTCGTACTAAATAATTTCTTTGCATAGATATAGTCGCAGTGTCAGCGGCGGTACCGATAACCGGAGGTAGGCATCAAGAGGCAGTAATTGCCTCAGCCTACTTCCCAGGGAACTCGACAGAAGTACGGCCTACAGAGGTCCGCAACCTCATACAGTACTGTGAACAAAGGAACAAACACCTTATCATAGGCTGCGATGCAACCGCGCACCACACAGCATGGGGCAGCACGGATATAAATAAGAGAGGTGAGTACCTTTATGAATTTTTGGTCTCAAAAAATTTAGACATAATTAATAGAGGGAAAGAACACACCTTCATAACTAGAGCTAGGCAGGAGGTACTTGATATAACACTTGCGTCTCCTCTACTCTCCCTTAAAAACTGGCACGTTTCTCGCGAAGCCTCTCTGTCGGATCACAGATATGTCACATTCGACTTAAAGGTTACGGGAAAACTCAACGAAGAAGTAAGAAACCCCAAAACATTAGACTGGTGCCTCTATGAGAGGCATATCAGAGCTGAAGTGGATGATCTTAACACCGAGGTAGATACAGTAGAAGATCTTGAAACAGCCTCAGCAAATCTATACAATCTTATACACAAAGCTTATGAAATAAGTTGCCCCCTAAAAAGCCGAAGGGTCACACGCAAGGTGCCCTGGTAGAAGAGGGAGCTCGAAACTTTACGCTCTGAAACAAGGAGGCTATTTAATAAAGCCAAGAAACAGAAGGGTCAAGAGTCATGGGACCAATACAGCGAGGCCCTCACAAAATATAACCTGGAAATCAGGAGTTCGAACGACATGGCGTAGCTTCTGCGAGGGGATAAATGATACCGCAACAGCGGCACGCCTGCAAAAAGTCCTTGCAAAAGACCACACAAATGACATTGGCCATCTGCAGAAGGCGGATGGGCTCTTCACTGAGAGCACCATGGAAACGTTGGAGCTATTACTAAGCACGCACTTCCCAGGCTCTCATACTCATAGCTCGAACGAACCTGCCGAGGTGGATATAATAGGTCCACACTCAAGGGTCAAAAGCCTGGCTAGCAAAATCTTAACGACAATAAGGGTTAAATGGGCAATTCTTGCTTTTAATCCCTATAAATCACCTGGCGGAGACGGCATCTTTCCGGCCTTACTACAGAGATGTATAGAGGACCTGCTGCCCATATCTGCAAGCTATATAAGGCTAGCTTCTGCCTTGGCTATATACTTAAAAAGTTGAGAGAGATTAATGTAGTATTTATACCCAAGGGAGGTGGTCGTTCTAACACCCAGCCCAAGGTGTACAGGCCTATACGCCTCACTTCTTTCCTTTTGAAAGGAATGGAGAAGGTACTTGACCAGTACCTAAGAAGTGAAGTACTTCCAAACCGACCACTTCACCCCAACCAACGTGCCTAGCAAAAGGCAACATCGACATAAAATTTTCGGAAGAGCAACGATGACACCTAACGAAATAAGGGGCTCGAAGTCCAGAGACATTATAAGGTTCATTAACAGCCTACAACTTCTCTAACAAAGAAAGGGCTCATAAGTTACAAAAGAACCACTAAGGGTCGAAGTGACAGAAGGCATATAAACGCCCTAACATCCAATAATAATAATAATAATAATAGTAGCCCGGATCTATCGCCTTGCGATTTCCATATTTTTGTACAGACGAAAAAGGCGTTAAAAGGTCGGCATTTAGAGTCTGACGCAGAAGTAGAGATAGCTGTGGAAGACTTCTTCAATCAGCAGCCACAAGAATTCGTCGGTTAGTAAAACAATGGGATAGGGGCCTTAATTGTGACGGTAATTATTTGTAATTAAATTGTTGAATACATTTTTTATAAAGTAAAGATGGGTTTCAATTGACTACACCTCGTATATTCCGTGGATAATTCCAGAAAATTCTAAATTTAAATCTTTCTTTGAAAAATGTTGCTAACATACAATCGAGAGGAGCCTAGCTTATGCAAAAATTATCTACACACATGCTATGATTTGGTAAGTTGAATTATATGTAATGAAAGTGCCAACCTTGGCAACCATACCACCACGGATGCAAGGAGAAATGCTATGGCTACCGCGATGGTTGGAGAATTGTGTTCAAGAGAGTTCTGCAAACCGTATCTTGACATCAAACATTTTGGAAAGGACGAATGCGAGCACCACTGGAAGATATGTTAATGATTCGCTACGTAAGTTTACATGCTTAACGTTTATTGTATATAGTTTTTCTTTCAGCCCTAAATAAAAATATTATTCTGTTTAGAAGTATAGCGGCCTACGGGAAGCAAATGCCAAAATAATTAAATCATTTATACTGATGGAGCAGCTTACATGTTAGAAGCTACTAAAAATGTGCAAGTTTTTTATGCAAGTAAGCCGTACGTTACCTGTCTTGCAGATAGATTAAACTTACGTGCATACTTAGCGAGGAATGAAAGCTCAACCGTTAATGATTTAATTTTTAATATGAAAACGTATTGCTGAAAGCACCACTTCGCGTAGAAGTGTATGCAGAGAAATGCCCAACTATTAATTAATTGTTAATTTTTAGGAAATTTGGTTTGAAGCAGCTAATTGTTATCAAGAAAATTTGACCGCAGTAAAAGAAGTCAGGTTTGTTCTTCTTTCATTACATTTATTGCAACAATATGTAAACGTTTCTTTCGTAGGTTGTCGATCATTTTGACTGTTCGGCATCCATAGCAAAAAATGCATGAAGTAATCCCAATGTATGTCGTCAATTAGTTTATACAGTGCTTCCCAAAAGTAATGGAAAAATTCTGTAAAATCGCTGAGAAAAATATTTCATAAAAATGCTCGGACACGTCGATTTTTATTTTTAAATTGTCATTTAGAGATGTAATTTTATGTTGTATTCAGATAAGGTATCATAAGGGGTACTTTGCTATTTGAAATTTTAAAGTTGGAGTTGCTAGGGCTTAGGGATTGAGGGGTGGGGGGTTGAAAATTACATCTCTAAATGACAATTTAAAGATAAAAATCGACATGTCCGAGTATTTTTATGAAATATTTTTCTAAACGATTTTATAGAATTTATCCGTTACTTTTGGGAAGCACTGTATAGTTACTCATTTCACTATACACTAATTCAAATTATCGAAGCTCTGAAAACAGGTGATACCCTTGTCAACTACCAACGAATAGAAAACATTAGAACATTTTTAGCAAATGTGCCAATCAGGCACAGTTGCTAGAAACGCAAATAACAAACTGCACACGATTTTAACAAAAAATTCTGGATTTTCAGTTCTATCCGAAATATCCCAAGTTGCGAGTGAGTCCCATGATATCAACAAGAACAAGCAATATGAATACACGCCGGTTGCGCGATTGCTTTCAAGTATAAAAATAATTTGTCTGGCAGGAGACACAAATTTACTACGCACAATTTGGAAGAGTATCTGGTTTGCCAGTTTCATATGAATAACAAATACATATTTTTTGTGGATGTGTTGCATAATGAAGTGCATATTGAGCATATTTAAGTGCATATCTTGCCTGCGTATATTTGTTTTTCTAGTGCATATAAGTTTGGCCTCTACTACTTATTGTAATGTACTTGTATCTGCAATTCGGTTTTTTATGGTTTTAGGCCCAACGAAATTACTATCTGTCCTACACAGTGGTATAATTAAATAAAATAAAAAGGATGAGTGTATGTTAAACGAAAAATACATTTAAAATATAAATGGACAGTGAATTTTTACTTTTATACAAGGTGTCCCATGACGTGAGGTCACTACTTCACCTACGTGAGTTATGGCCTGTTTTAGTTAAATAATGAAGCAGCCAAAACAATAAATGATATTAAGTGATATTTGATACAAACTGTCTACCGTACTATTGAAATGATATTATTTACTTGTATATCAAACAGTAGTGCATCTTAAAGTAGATTTCTCTGCTTGCGCTTATTAAAAGTCTTTACTATTACAACGCGAGAGTCGCCGATATCCATTACATGTACGTTTTTTGTGATGGAAACTCAGTAGCAGCTGCTCGAGAATATGGCTTGAGATTTGCAAATCGGCGACTACCAGACCGACGAGTGCACAACCACCTACGTGAACGCGGAACGTTCCCGAAACCGCCGATTGGGCGTCCAATACAACAGGTACTAGACAATGAGGACAACATACTGTGAGAAATTGATAATAATCCCAGCACCTCTGTTCGTCGTGTATCTACACAAGTTAATGTACCACGAATGCGAGTTTGGAGAACATTTATATCTATTTCATATCAAACCTGTTCCAGGCCCCTTACCTACAGATTTCACTAGACGTATGGAATTTTGCCGCTGGATCATTCAAAATCGAAACCTACATAATAACATTTTAATCACGGATGAGGCCACGGTTATAAGGAGTGAATTAATGAACAGAAAGAATATCCACTCTTAGGATTTGGAAAATACACACGAAATCACAGTGTCAAATTATCAACATAGGTTTTCTGTGAATATCTGGTGTGGAATTACTGATAACATGCTCATTGGTCCATTCGCTTTTGAAAACTATTTAACCACCGACAGATATTTAAATTTTCTAGAAGATTATTTGGGAGGATTGTTAGATGATGTCCCTCTGGCGATGAGACATGGTATGTGGTACCAGCACGATGGTGCCCCTGCGCACTTTGCGTTACGTGTAAAACAATTTTTGAATCAACGGTTTGAAGGACGTGTAATTGGTAGAGGAGAACAGCACCCCTGGCCCCCAAAATCTCCGAACTTAAGCTGTTGAGATTATTATTTGTGGGACCATACGCAAGATTTGGTACACCAAATATAATCAGAGACTGTCGAAGATCTTAGGGGACGTATTTTTGAGGCAGCAGAACTAATTCGCAATAACAATGTGTTCGGTATCGGTCAGAAGCGCTACAGCCAAAATCCTGACAAGCCATAATCCTGACTAGCCGAAATACCGCCAAACCACAATCTCGACAAGCCGAAATACCGAGTTAAATGTTATGTTAATAGTGTAGCTGAAATAAAGAAACTAAAATACATAAGAATTGAGTTATAACTAAACATTTATTACATTAAAATTAAATATAGCCATTACAATAATTTTAAGAAAGTATTAAATATTTACATTATGTGCAACACCACGTAGATAGTCCATAATTTCGTAATTATTTGTTTATGGGAATACCAAACTACCACACAAGTGTGTTATAGTATGAGGGGAATTCAAATACTTATCTACCTAGTCATGAAAACGATGGCTGTGCGGCCTGTGCTACTCATACTCATTTCGCAATAAAATTAATTGCCTATTCGTACGTAATATCTTTTTTACCGGACTTATTAAATAACTACCTACTGCAATTTCGGCTGTCGGGAATTTGGCTTGTCGGGATTTCGGCTGTCGAGATTTCGGCCAGTCGGGATTATGGCTTGTCGGGATTTCGGCTGTCGGGATTGCGGCCGTTGGGATTGCGGCTGTCGGGCTTCTGACCCACACCCTGATATGTTATGTAGGGCCCATATCTCTTAAGAAGAGCCAGAATGTGCCTCGAGAGCAACAGTGGCCATTTTGAACAATCTTTATAGTGAATTTAAACTAAAATAAAAATAAATATTGGCTTTCCTGAAATTGTAATTATTTAATAAATAATAATTTAACACTCTGTATTTTGAAAACGGTTTACTTTGGGGCATAACTTTATTAGAATGTTTAACTATATTTGGTCCAAAGATTACGTATACGAAGTAGTGACCTCATGTCGTGGGACACCCTGAATAAATAAAAATCTGACATTACACTCTTAAATTAAAACATTTTTCTTCATAGGTATCATACATGCAAATCTAACAGAATAGTAAGTGTTTTATGAAGAAAAATATGTTTGTTAGAATGTGAAAAGTGTATTTAAAGGAATGAAACGCGCGTAGAGGTTCTATGTATATAGATTTAGTTATATCTTGTTTCACTTAAACCTGTATGACACGACGTTAAATTAATGCAAAATTTGCTTGTAAATGTGTAAATCAATTTTCTGTTAAATTTCCATAAAAATATTTGCAATTTCTTGTTTGCTACCTGTATAATTTTGCATGTTAAATTTAGCACGTCCGTTTGAGCATTAACAAACATTTTAGGATATTTTGGCCATTACATGGTTTAGGTTTGTGTCACTGGTTACTGGTCACTGGTGTCAAACATCTGGTTGTGTTAATTTTGAGATTAACTTGTATTTGTTATTTTGTTTTGGTTAGGTTGTTATTGTCGTAAACCCACGCGTGTTTGAAATTAGATAAAATTGGTGGGATCCTTACGCGACCGACACAGAGCAACAAACACATTCCTAGCATGCCTTTATTTTGAACTTATTGGTTGAAATTTTCTAATTTTGCGCCATTCGTTAACTCCACCTCCACCTCATCAAACTAATGTATGCTATGCAACCGTCATACCCTGTATTGTCCTCATAATTTATCCACTTTTATGCCAATTTTCACGCATATTTACTTCCAATTTAGAACACGTTTTAAATAATTTACACAAAATGCACTTATGAACTTTGTGTATGCAACGGTGATAAATATTTAAACATAAATTTATCGTCGTGTCATATAGGCTACAAACGTATTTTTAAAGCATGTTGTTTGATAGCATGGGTAATCCATTGCTTATAATTATGATTGTATAACAACACAACTCAAACAAGCGTCAAATGTCTATGCAATTCATCTAGCAGCAGCGCCAAGATATGCCTTTTGCCATTTAGAACATTTAATGTAATTTTCCACACGTTTTGATAATTATTTGTAAATACTTTCGTTCTTGTGAACAAACACCTCTTCTTACAAACCATTAGCATTTTAATAAAAGCAGATCAACAATAAACCGCCAGTTAAGAAAGGACACTGAATGAAAACACCCCCAACTGCTTAATAACGAAGTTATTAAGAACGTGAGGTCACTGTAACAGGTTCATTATAAGCAATACTTTGCAATTTCATATAGTAGCTAATGAATATCACGGAAATACAACTTCCGGAAATGTTTTTAATGAAAGAACATTGTAATAATTCGAACATATGAATTCATATTTGCCGAAAACAATCTCTTGGTTTGTATATTGTTTATTACTTACTTCCTGAAGGGGAAGTCTTATTAAAATATAATTTCGTGCTGTGCTGTTTTGTGTTATTATTACCAAATTTTCTACTGGTTTCACTTTTAGATGATATATCTTTGTAGCTCTAGAAATAACTCATCACTCAAATATGATGTATGAACCTTTTGGACAATAAATTACTTTCGGGATGCGTCGGTAAGTAGTTTTTAAGCGATTTTGTGTTGTAGAGAAATGGTTATAAGTTCCCAACGACCATACTTCCAATATAACATTGTTTCTATTTATGTACGTGCTATATTTGGAAACTTTTTATAAGCTACTTACTTGCAACGTATACGTTAAAATCCACATGAAATCCGCTAAGATGTAGGTGGCCATCAGGTTCATATGAATAGTGTTGCGTAGACATCTTAAATCTCTGAAAAGAAATTGTTTTGTCAGAACAGGATTCATTTGCATGGTGGTCAAGTATACTAACATTACCAGGAATCATGAATTATATTTTCTATGTAGATATTAATGGAGTATACGTATGTGATATTTACAAAATATGTATTGGGTTCTATTGCAACCGATATTGTAAATTAACATTTGATTATTAGCTACTACAAGTACTTTAGTGAGTATATGTTGATTTTTTGCAATCATGATAAATATTTTTTTCAATTAAACTTCACAGAACCTGCTCCATTGTAGGTAATTTATAGGCCATTGGCCTATACATAGAAGAAGGAAAAGGAGAATTAAACTTCCGAAGATGTACAGAACATGTAACAAACCGCAGCTTCTGTCCTAACTACTATATAATAATATATTTTTTATTCTAACAATTATAAATCACATTGTGGTTGCAATATTTCCATAACAAAGTTATCCGGATAGTTATAAGTTTCCGAATTCTAGTCGACCCTTGTTTGAAACATTTGCATTCGACATGAAATACGTTTCAGTAATTTAATCAATTGACCCACAGATGAGCCGCTGTTATTATGTAAATTCAGTTGTCAGATTCTTCTTTTGTTAAAGATAGTTAGTACAGCTAAAGTATGATGATAATATGCTTAGACTTACGGTATATTATTATTATTATTACATATCAGTTTGCAGACTGCCAACAGAAATTAAACATTAATATAGAGCATCGTTTCGGAACTTATTATTTTCATACTATTACCATGTTTAATTGTCAACCCTTGAAAACCAATACTAATTATACCATCTACACTACAAGGATTCCAGATAACAAAAATGATTTTGCTAAGTCGGCGACATCTATCCAGTAGCTTGTGCATAATTTATAATTTACGAACGTTGTTGTTATAAATAGGCTTAGGATAATTACCCCCATTTGCATATTTGCATTTGCAAATGCATATTTTAGATATTTTTCGGAATAAATGTATATTTTAATTGTTTTGAGCAAATGCTTAATTTGCAGCATTTGTGTGTTTAAATTGCATATTTTTACAATTTTTTGTTATCAAGTACAGACTTACTTCAACAAGCAGTCTGGGAAGTTCGAGAAATTTTAAATAATCTTCGAAACTCATTCATTCTGTATTTTGAATATGTAGGTACTTTCTTAGTTGTTAAGCTTCGAAGAACCAGAATACTTGGAAATGCTAAGAGGATTACCAGGGTTTGAGTGGTCCTGTTGCGTTAATAGGAAAACTTGTGAAAGTTGAAAGTTTAACAATTCATCATTTCAAGCGCAGCTAGATAACGGTTCAAAAATATTATTGTTCAATATCACTGGAATTTCAAAAATAAATGCATTAAATCTCATATCACTCAATTTGCAGGAAACAGTTGCCGCTGTTTTTTCAAGACATTATTTCAGACTCAACCGAAACTCCTTTTAAACGGCCAACACATTCATTATATTCGTCATGTTGCCATATTGAAGATATTTGCATTGCTTTTTACTTTTATTCAACATTGTATACATAGGATAATCGAAATTTGCGCTACGGAGACAATGTAGGATGGTATATTTCGCCTGCAATATGAATAGTATTTTAATAAGTATCTTCTAATTATAACTTGTCGTTTCAAGACTACTTTAAGGCGCCATAACAATATTATATTAATAAACGGATATCGTATTCTCAAGAAATATCGTTTTTTAAATATTCTATGCCCATTAAAGGAATAATTTTGATTCTTCACCATGACTAAACCTTATAGTAGCTATTCAATAATAAATGGAAACTTTGGAATTAATTCGTAATTATTTACGTTTAGCAAAGTTACATAATATTAATGGATGCGTAGCTAGACTAGTCAAGACAAACCCATATGATGGCCATAGTTTTTTGACTTTGCGATGATTATTGCTGATCAGTTTGTATTACGAAATGCTGTATAAAAATGTTCGAAGATGTCAAACACATTCAACACTCAAGATAAATGATATCATTAAAAAAACATAATTAAAACTAATATCGCAAATATCGAAATGAATAATATGTAAAACATATAAAACGCCCACATGTTATCAAATTTTAGGTACATTAAATTTCCCAAATACTCTAAATTGTATAAATCTTACAAATACGTAGGCTAGAGTATGTGCCAATATCCGGTAATTAATGTAAATAAGGTAAAACCGAACATGCGTTATGAAGTATTTAAAAATATGTGTAAAATCTTAGAATTGCCTACTAATAAATATATTTTGTGGGACTTTCACACGGGTTTCGTAGGATATGGTAAAGGAAATGCCAATGCGTAAATATTTTCGTTATTGAAAAAAAGGTTGGTGGTATGTAATAAAGCCAAGGAGCACGAACAATTGGGTAGTCCCCGAAGAATCTGCAGCGCGATTAATAAGCTTCGTCTGTTACGAAAGCTGGGGGAGGAGGCAGGTGCGCATACTGAATATTAGATTGCTGAATTGCACGAACAAAAATATTGTCACTTGGAGTTCCCCTTTCACCTTAATTTGAAAGCAGAACATTTATTTTTCATAAAAAATGAATCCGGATTTTATAATAAAGTAGGGGTATAAAAATAACGAAAGAGCAAAGTTCGGCCAGGTTTAGCACTTTTATTATTTAGAGTTAGAGGCTACGTAGTAAACGTGGCTTTTGAGTAATGCTTGATATGAAGAGGGATTGTGAATATGTTAGTAGGTTTTATCATTCAAGGCGCAAAATAAGCCTATTATTCACATCTTAAGAAACCTACTCAAAAATAGTTAACATCACCTAGTTTCCAGTTCTTTGGTTAATCTCAGAGTTAACTTCAGTAACGAATATGGATTTGGTTTACAAAAATAGCAGAGACAAAAGACTACTATGTATGATTATTTACACTTCGGACGAAGCCTTAATATTTTTTCTACTTTCTATTATTTCAGACATTCATTATATTAAATTGCTGTCGTTAATATTTCTTGTTTTGTGACACCACGTTATTGGTAATAGTAATCAAGATCTATATTTATTTATGTACTATGTATAATAACTATATGTATATAATAATCACTGGGTTGATTGAGTAGCCCAGTGGTTTTGTTGTCGCTTCCAACCCGGACAAAGGAAGAGGGTTGGGGCGGCGATGGGTTTACACCCTGCCACCCGTAAACTCTTATATTAGCAAAAAATCCTAGACATAAGCCTCGGAATCGGACGGATAACTTTAGACGATAAAAGCGACGGAAAATGATTATGAGTTGTGGATGCTGACCATTTCTTGATCAGGGCTAGAATAATCTTAAACTACAAATATCACAAACCAAAAGATACAAACAAAGAACAGACACATGAAGAAGGGAAACAATGGCCCAAGTACAACTTAGGTAGTCTCCAAAACGAATCAACAGTGTTCTTATATAAACTAAGGTTAGCCGAGAAAATTACACATTTCCAAGATGGAACTATTGAACAGAGATACGATTTATTGGAAAAATGTATTCAAGAAGCTGCAAATGACGCACTAGGAAAGAAAGAAAGTAACATAAATAGAAGGGATACTAAGGAATTAAAACAAATGATAGAAGACAAGAGAACAGCTTATCAAAAATGCTTAAAAACAGGAGAGTTAAAAGATAGGAAAAGTTATATGGGACAGAACTACGAAGTGAAAAAGACTGTAAAGAAGACAAAAATCAGTTTTGGGGCAGAAAATGTAATGAAATTGATAGATTAATAGGAAGCTCTAAATCTAGAGAAGCATGGAAAAACATGGATCGAAACTTGGGAGAAATATTATCAGGAATTACTGAGTGAAAAAAGAAAAGAGTATAAAGAAGTAAATTATGTAACAGAGCTGATCGATATACAAATACGAAATGTTACAGTAGATGAACTAAAAGACGTACTAAATAAGAAGAAAAGTAATAGGTTACCAGGCCCTGCAGGTATATCCATAGAACTAATTAAGGATTCCCTAATAGCTGTATTGGAAGCTATAACAAATCTATTTAATACGTGTATCAAGGGCGACGACGTTCCAAAGGAATGGAAACTAGCGCATGTGAGCTCAATATACAAAATAGGAAATAAAAAGGAATGCGCCAACTCTAGGGGAGTTCTTTTTCCTCCCATTCATTCATACTACCGCCCCCCTCACGGAACCGCTTTCGCATTACTTTAGGGGGTGCGGGCGTCCCTTAGAGACTAATCATTCACGCAACATGCACCCTAAACTTAACTGAGCGAAATGCGGGCGCCCCAGCTGAGATTCGAACGCCCCAGCGGATCGACTACATTTCGCTGTGACCTCGACTGGCAATGCGTTCCCGCACTAGACCACCGAGGCCCCTAACTATAGGGGAGTTAGCGTAACTTCAGCTTTGGGTAGACTGTACGGGCGGATATTGAAATCAAGCATAGAAGAACAGGTGACAGAAATGGAACAACAGAGCTGTTTAAAATCCGGAAGGTATTGCGTAGATAATATTTTCTGCTTTAAGCAAATAACGGAAAAAAAAACTGTAGCATACGGAAGAGAACTAAACATGATATTCATAGATTTAAAAAAAACGTATGACAGTGTTCCAATAAATAAGCTTTGGACAGCGACGAAAGACAGTGGAGTGGAGAAACCCCATATAAACGCAGTAAAGCAACTATATAAAAATAATATCAGCTAAGTTAAGATTGGACAAAGTTCATAGACAGCCTTTTCCTCCCACTGCTGGGCCTCTTCTCTGCGACATGTTTCTCCTCAGCGCTAAGGTAGAAACATGGGAGACCTACACTTTAACGTCGAATCTGAACGACAGAAATTCCAGAGAAGGTTTTTAGCATTAAGATCCCACAGCTGCAAACCGGATTGGGAAATTGTACGAGGTGGTTTGCAGACAAGATTTTTATAATTCTGCATAGTAATGCTTAGGTTCCGAACCCAAGCCAAAATCGACGTTTTACTCCAAAGCGATCACTCTACCAACTGGGCTACCACCACACTTTGGACAAAGTTACTCGGACGAATTTGTTGTAAATAATGGTTTAAGGCAGGTCTGCTGCATATCTCCTACGCGTTTTAAAATATATATAAACAGGGCATTAAGAGAATAGAACCGTAAGTGTCTTCAAATGGGAATAAAAATGGACGACGGGTGTATCTACAGACTTTTGTTCGCGGATGATCAAGTCATATTGGCAAAGGATGAAGAAGACATATATTACATGTTCAGAAAACTAAAAGAAGAGTATGACAGGTGGGGCTTAGAGATCAATATGGATAAAACGAAATACATGGTAATTGGGAAACAAAGAGATGATTTGCAAACCGACACAGGAATAATTAAAGCCACCGACGAATATAAATATTTAGGAGCCACATTAACATCAGACGGTAGAGATGAACGAGACATACGAAACAAAATTCAAAGAGGAAAGATTATAACAAAACAGCTACATTGTGTCTATCGAATCACACGTTGACTAAGAAAACAAAAAACATTTATTAAAAACCATAGCGGAAAGTTGTATCACCTATGGAGCGGAGGTATTGACGATAAATCAAAACATTTTCAAAAAGATACATCCGCAGAAATGATGTATTGGAAAAGATGCTGTGGAATTACTTTACTAGACCATGTTAGAAGTGATAGAGTTAAACCAATTATGCAAGTAGAAACATTACTGTTAGACGTAACTGATATAAAACAGCTTAAAATAACGGCATGGACATATGAGAAGGGCGGCTGAATACAGATTACCACAAAGAAGCTGGAGATGGAAACCACCACGGCGAAGAAGAAGGGGCAGATCGAGGAAAGGATGGAACATATTATGGAAGCCATGTAAAAACGAGAGCTAAGAGAAGAAGACTACCTGGATAAGAAAGCATGGGCTTTGGGATGCGGAAGATGACTAAGATAGCTGTAGAAGCCGCCTGTATATATACTAGGTATAATGCTGATATAAATTATACAAGGTTGGGCATATGTGTGGAATACGCACTTTTGTATTTAGTTTTAACCAGTTATGCAAACAAGTTGCTATTCATAGCTTGTTATTATATGTTTTACATGAGAAAGAAACAGCAGACTGGTTTCTGATATGTGATATTAAATAAAATCGTACGAAGGCTTCTTTTTGGTAAGGGTGTGGATACTTCGACGTCCGATAGCGTAATGTCTCGCATGTTGGCACTTATTTATATTCAGTGAAAACTTTTTAATCTCTTTTTTAGTGTTCCTACATGGTAGGAACGGCAAGTTGAAAATGTAACTGTATGTTGTACTATAATTCGGTTAATAACATTCTATAAAAAATATTTTCTAAGGAAACAGGTATCGGGAAAGTAGCCAATTCTTAGCATTGCGTTGAAGATAAAAGTTATTAATCTGAGACTTATTTTAGCAACTCAAGATTTTTGATTAGTTATTTCTAAAAAGATTACAGCCTATATTAAAAGAGAACGAGATCTTACCAATTTATCAGTTTGCCTTCCGGAAAGGACATAGCACCATAGAACAGGTCCACAGAATTGCTGATATTATCAATAAGGTATTCGAAGAAAAAGAGTACTGCACAGTAGCTATGTTAGACATAAACCAAGTCTTCGATGAGGTGTGCAATCAAGGCTTACTTTATAAAATAAGACAAAACTTACCTCACTCAATTTATGGTATACTTAAATCATACCTTAGTGATAGATCTTTTATGGTAAGATTCCAGTCCCAACAAACCTCACTTCATCCCATACAAGCTGACGTGCCGTAAGGCAGTGTCTTGGCCCCAATCCTGTACACGTTATATATCGCGGATTTACCAATGACCGAAAACGCCCGAATTGCAACCTATGTAGATGCTACCGTTTCACAAGCCATCAACATAGATCCAATTGTAGCAACACGGCATCTTCAGGAACAGTTAAATGAAACGCAGACTTGGCTCAAGAAATGCCGCATTAGAACAAACGAAAGCAAATCAGTTTAAATTACATTTATAATGCGTCGACGAACGTGTCCACCTGTAACGTTAATCGGCCAAGAATTAATACAGGCAGATAGTGTTAAATACCTGGGTATACACTTGTCTAGACGCCTTATGCGGAGAACACATATTTGGTACAAGCGGAAACAACATAACCTAAAACTCGCTAAATTGAACTGGCTTATAGGCAGAAATTAAGAGTGTTAGATGAAAATAACCTACTCATATACAAATCCATACTATAGCCCATATGGGCTACGTATGGGTTACCACTCTGGGGTACAGCCAGAAACTCAAACATTGTGATCCTACAGAGACACCAATCCAAGGTATTGCGCTTCATTACTGGATCACCCTGGTACATACCAAACACAACTCTACACAGAGATCTCGCTATGCCAACAGTTAAAGAACAACATTTCAACAGTGAAATGAGCAGAAAATACCAAACGAGACTAGCAATACACCGAAACTATTTGGTAATCAACTTGCTTGATAATAGCAAAGTACCACGAAGACGGAACCAGCAACATCCAACACACCTATTCCAGTAGTGCAACTGAAAAAAGCGAAGTGTAGTTAATCAGTAAAATAAAAATAATATTCTATTTCTAGGAGTGGCACCAATGGGTGTTTACTTCGCTCATGTCCTGACTGTATTCTTGCATAGACATTAATACACACAACATATTTACTTACTGTTCAGTAATTGAACAGATTGTAAATCTTTGCATTGGTAAAAATAAGGAAACAGGCATATTAATGTTTATTAACTTTTCGACAGGACGTTTGCACGCAGACTATTCTGTAGATAGAATAGATTTAATTTAGTAATCACCACAAAATTGCAAATATTTCGAAAACAGCTTTTAGCGTTGGTTGCACTAAATAAATGTACACTGTACATGTAATAAAAGATTTCATAAATAACAAATATAATGGCGGTAACACAAACAATAACAATAATGGAATATGAATAACTTGAATGCCATCGCTCTCCGCAGTAGTATCGGTGTAAGAGTGATCTTGGTATTGACGGGATGCGTTTCTCAACCCTTCTTCGCTCCCAGCGGATGTGACATCATGTTGAAGGAAGCTGCTTCCATTGTTCGTACCGCTGGGAAAATCTGGTTGCTACAGTAACGCATTCCGTGGGTCCGAGGAATTTATGGAGCGGTGGAATTCTTGAAGCTACCGCTACAAACTTATTATGGAATCAAACAGATTACAAGCATGGCGCTGCGAATATCTCCAACACATCAAAACATATAGCCAAGAAAATAGAAATATATATTACTTAGGCGAAACTTAGTATAACTCCCACGATATTATATAGAAAAGTTGAACAGATAATTCCAGTGAGTGTAAACTAGGTACACCAGAAAAATAGTATATTTTATGTTGTAAGTACGAAGATGGTTCATCAATTACTGTTCATAATATAGTGATTTACCAACAAATGAATAATTTTTTTCTAGTAATGTCAGTTATGAAAATTACTATATGCTAAGCTGCAGGTGCCTATCTTCTAGTTTATAAAATTTATACATTTAATATTAGAGGCATTGCAATATCTCATGATCCGTGCGCAGTAAACCAAAATATGTTACTGACGTCACGAACTGTTCTAAAGACCAACTTGAAAATATCGTTGCGGAAATATTTGTTGTCATTTTTAGGCGTGCGATTTTTTCCCTTATTTATATTTAAATTTCCCTGCGTTATTAGAAGAAACAGTCTTTTTGAAGACTACAGCGGTTTATTTACTGTGTAGCTGTAAGTAGAAGTACCCAAATTTAACATTTTTACTTATTAAAACTGTTTTTAGGTTATAATCCACCTACAGCGTTTTCTTTGCAAAAGTAGTTCGTTGTTTAAAAACTTCGCATCAGTAGCTGTTGTACAGTAAGTAACAATAATATTCTATTGGCAGTACCAAGTTCTACTTTGTTGAAATCCATTTTTACATATCTAATGTAATAATATTCTGTTTAGCCATTTTACTAATTAAAGTTTATTTACAGATCACTAGTAATTATGAGCAACGCCAAACGAACAGTGCACAGTCAAGGCCGTGATATAATTTACAGCGTTTATAAATTTATGAAGGAAGAAAAGGATGCCAAATAACTTACTATTCCTTTAAGCAGTTTGATCGAAAGGGTGTCGCAAGCAACTGGCGTTGGATCAGCCACCGTCAAAAGAATTGTTAAGGAAGGCAGGCTACAACCAGATGGTGGCAAATTTACTTCCCCAAGGAAAACCATCAATAAAAG
>JABXWE010027864.1:0-19118 GCA_014611495.1 Limonius californicus
GAGTGTGAGGTGCAGCAGGACGCTTCCTAATGCGCCTGTCGAGTAAATCCCAAACGTGTTCGATGGCATTTAAGTCTGGACTCATGGCTGGCTCCCGCATCACTTGGATTTCTTGTTCCTGGAGGAAGTTTGTTGTTAAATTAGCGGTATGAACCCTACAATTATCCTGTTGTAGGATGAAGCCATCGCCGAAATTGTTCGCAAGTGGCACAACATGCTCTTGAAGAATCGTCTCAACATAAATTTGTGCGTTGAGAGGTTGGAGACCGATAACCAAGCCTGTGCGAACGCCTATAAAATACCCCCCACACCATGACAGATCCAGCTCCGAATCGGTCCACTTCCTCTACACAAGCCACAGCGTATCGCTCTCCAGGACATCTGTATACTCGCATACAACCATTGCAAAGAGTTAGACAAAACCGCGACTCGTCTGTAAAAAGTACAGACCTCCAGTGTCGAAGTTGCAGTTGCACATGTTCGCGGGCAAAGTTTAGCCGGCTAACTTTGTGATTCCTGCTCAAGCGAGGAGCTCCCACAGGCCTGCGAGAAGTCATATTGACTTCTTTGAGTCGTCTTCTAACCGTCTGATCGGAAATTGTCGCACCGGTGGCATTTCGGAGTAGATTTTGTAGCTCACAAGCAGTAGCAGTTCGTCGGCGAAGACAAGAAATAACAATATACCGGTCGTCCCGAAGGGCAGTTTTTCTTTCACAGCCTTGTCCAATTCTCCTGGAATATCTACCCGTTTCTTGGTACCTACGCCAAGCTCTGCAGATAACAAATGGAGTCGATTGGAGCTGGTTTGCTACATATCACATAGATCTACCATCTTCAAGCAAAGCAACAGCTCTCGCGAATTCAATTTCACTTAAATAACGCACTTTGGACTCAGTAGCATTGAAAAAGTTAAAACTGACGGTTATATTGTGTCCAATGACTAATTTGATGAGTTTCGGATGGTTGTTTTGTGGTCAAAACCCACTTTGTTTTGAGACTTTCTTTACATTTTGGCGTCTACGATGAAAACGAGCGAATCAATCACCGTAATTCTTTTTGCATTTTGTCAATATAAGTCTAGAGAATAATATAACAAGAAAAAATCCTGCTTAAATCATTTGCTGAAAAACTTATAGGCGCTCAAAAAAGTGTTCCCCTAATTTATTTGAGCAGTGTATCTAACACACGCTACTGAAATTAGAAATCAGAAGTAGATGGTAATCCTAATATTATATTGTAAGCTGTATTATTTATGAAAAGAAATACCTACATAGGCAAGGTAGATATTATAGGGTGTTAATGAACAACACAACAAAGCAAACAACTTTTGTTAACAAATGTGTGGTCGAAAGTGTTTCCTTCAGAAAATAGAGCCTCTTAAAGATGCTTTAAGAAGTACCTGAAAATAGGCAAACCAAATTGCATTTTAAATTATTATGCATTCAAATAACGTAAATTTTGACACAATTCGATATTTTTTTGATATTTTTTGACTTTTCTTTCATTTGTTTCTTTCTGTACTTTTTATAATTCGTTTTTTTTTGTTTTGTAATTTTTTTGATAATTATTTTCGTTCTGTGTTCTGTGAAGCTGCTCGCCTGTACCAATGACATTTTCCGAATAGGAATCATCCACCGCACAAGGACTTTAGTGTAGTTTCACCTCGGCTGCAGGAGGAAGGTACATTCGTTGTCAACAGACACAACTGTGGAGCTATCAGAACAAGGCAAACGGTGGATTTTGAGGAAGAAGTTTTGGAGAGAGTGGCTGAAAATCCTTCTACTAGTTCAAGACCCATAGCTCATGAAATGGGAGTGAACCATGTTTCAGTATGGGAGGTACTACATGAGCAGTAGCTACATCCGTACCATCCACAGAAGGTACAAGCATGGTTCAAGTGGATATTCCCAGAAGGGTAGAATTTTCCAAGAAATTTCTGCGGCGGTGTAATCAGGATCCAGAGTTCCAAGTAAACCTTCTGTTTAGTGACGAGACATCTTTTACGAAAGAAGGAATTTTCAACAGTAGAAACAACCTCATTTGGCACGATGAAAATCCCCATGCTGTGGTTCCAAAAGGATACCAGCACAGTTTTTCAATGAACATTTGGGCCGGGATTGTTGGAAAGGAGCGATTTATTTAAATATCTTGCGCCACGTCCTGCCTGAAATTTTGGAAGATGTTCCACATCAAATGTGGCTGCAGCACGATGGTGCGTGCACCTGCTCAATTTTCGGCGGAAGTTACAGAATTTTTAAATAAAACTTTTCGTAACAGATGGATAGGTTGAGGAGGGCATGTCGCGTGGCCTCCACGTTCTCCTGATTTGACCCCATTTAATTTCTTTCAGTGGGGTCATCTTAAAACGTTAGTGTTTGCTACCCCAGTTGAAACTGTAGAAGAACGTAGAAGAACTTACGTAGCGTATTCTTGCTGCATGTGAAGAAATTGAACAGAATCTTGGTATATTTGGAGCGGTGCGCAGGGATCTACAGAGAGATCAAAAAAGAACTTGATTACAGCAAGTCATGACTTTTTTTCGTAGGTCGTAGATCAAAAATATCCTATCAACTGTCATGAATACGAACAAAAAAAAATCATGGCTTGCTGTAATCAAGTTCTTTTTTGATCGCTCTGTACTTCGTAGATATGCTTCGTGTGGAGAAGCTGATGAGCGACATTTTGAACATTTACTACAATTTTGTTGATTTTTGAATTATTTATTGTAAATTTTTCAAATAGTCGATTTTTGCTTTGTAATTTTGGTTTTTCTATTGCTTAGTTTTGAAACATTTTGTTAATTAATTTATTTTAAATTTAATTTGAATTTGAAAATTGCAAAGAGGGCTTTATTTATCCTGTATTAATTTCCGTCATTATGGAAACAAATAGTAGGTAGTAAATTGAGTTGCCTACATTTAAGCGCTTCTTAAAGAATCTTTGAGAAGCTCTACCCCCGATCTATTCCTGAAAGGAAACACTTTTGACCATATACTTATTATTAACAAAAAGTGTTTGTTCTCATGTATACTTGAAGCCCTAGAAGTTTGCTCCTGCAATTCATTAACACCCTGTATATTAGTATGATAGAAAGACGTTTCCGCGATTCGTAATCTTTATATTATTATTTTTTTTGTATTTGCCCGAATAAATATTATAAGACTGGTTACGTTTTTATTAAGTATTTTTTTTAAACCGCTTAGAATTGTTTCATACTACGGCATAGGAAATATTACTATAATTGTTTCGATTATAGTTTAAATTATGTTGTAAATTATTAGTTATTATTTTTATAATATATTAAACGATACTTACAACAAACAAATTTATATTTTAATACAAATTGATACTTTAGTATTACGGATGAATTTCTATGCGATCATAAATGTTTACTGTGAATTTTAATATCACGATATTAGAATAGCTGCCACGGTAAAATGCTTTAACTGAAGCCTTGGTTTAGCAACGATTAGAACTCATATATCATAATAAAAAGCTATGTTTGAGTGTGTTTATTATACTTAATTGATATTGAGACTTCTGATATTAGTTATTCTTCTGGTCTTAAACGGTATATTTTTTGTTTTCCAGTTTTTATTATTGCCTGAATATTAGATGTGAATTGCATTATTATCATCTTACTTTACCTTTCTAATTTTATACTGCAAACGAAGAAGCCGTATGCTCTACATACTGTTATATTTAGTATTCTAAAAATTCTAACATGCGAGTATTTAGCTTATTCGCTTATTAATATAAGCAAGCACTTAAGCACAAGATATAAAAACAGGCCCTAGATACACAAACAAGCAATAACTGTCACAAACTGCCATTATTTATATTAGTTTTTGCTTCTTTAGGTCAGTAAAACCGCACATATTGGTCATTTATTATATTTATGCGCTTTTGACAAATTTATATCTTTCTCTTAATAGATTTTTTTACTGAAATAAAAATTATTATTGACCTTCAATTATCTATCCAAATTTATTTTCGCTTGTTGGTATTTATCAGTTATTTAATATTTATTATAACAATGTAATAGATTCCAGTTTACATACGAGGATATAATATTACCATTTATGAAGGATGCTTCTTTGAAAATGATGAGACTACATTTAGATCAGTATACAACACAAAATACATTATACAGACAACTATAATTTAAACACTATACGACTGGAAAATAAATATAGGAATATTAGTTTTGGGAACACCAACAGCAGCATCTATCCCAGGGCAGGGGTACGTGGGTTGTGGACAACACTTTGCGTTATATTGTTTTTAAAGTTATGTTTTGTCAAATGGATTCACCATTAAGGTAAAATATCTTTCTTAGGAAAAGAAATTAAAAACACTTCGCAGGAATCACAGCTTCCCCTATGGTCCCGTACATTACTTTACAAGCACGCTAGAGACATAGGAGAGGTTAGTACGCTCTCTCAAGATCTAAGAGACTATAGAGAGAAGAATTGGTGTTTGTGTAAAATAATGGATTATACTGATATTACTGTGGCTATTAATATTGGTATAGTGGAAGAACTACACATACAGATAAAGGACACTATTCTAAACGCCGCGTTTGGGTGAAAAACAAAATAAAGAAACAAAAAAACACAGTTCTGTTGGAATGAAGAACTGTGAAAGTTAATGAAAGAGAAGAAGAAGATATATAAAATATGATTGGCAACTCGTGGTGTCAAACACAAAGAGGCATACCAACATATGAACAGAAAAGTAAAGAGAGAAGTAACGAAGACAAAAAACGAAGCCTGGCAGAACCTAGGTAGAACAAAATCAAGAAACATGGCGAACCCGTAAAGACCTAAGAACGAATACACAAGAAAGAATTATACTCTAGCCTATCGACGTACACCAGTGGGAAAAATATTATGAAGATCTATTAACATAAAAAAGAACAGACTATAAATATTTTAATGGTTCCTTAGAACCCATAACTGTAGAAGAAATGAAGAAAGCCTTAAAAACAACAAAAAATGGTAGAGCTCCAGAACCCGGAAGTATTCATATGGAACTTATGAAAAATGGCCATTATTAGAACTTATGTCTATATTGTTTAACAAGTGTTTAGAACAACAGGAAGTTCCAGAAGAATGGAAGATAGCTTATATACCCAACATCTATAAGAAAGGCGACAAGAAAGAATGTTCCAATTAGAGGTATCACCGTTCAAGATTCTATGGGAAAACTCTATGGTAAAATTAATAAAGAACGAATCTAAAGCACATTTCAAGATCAGAAAGAGCAAAGCGGATTTCGGGCAGGTGATTCTTGCATTGGCAACATCTTTTGCATTAAACAAGTAATGGAGAAAGGGGCAGCACGCGATAGAGAAACGCATATGATATTTATAGACCTGTGAAAAGCGAACGACAGCGTACCACTTATTAAACTCTGGGAGGCAATGACAGAAAGCCATATAACTGACACCCTGGTTAGAGCGGTTAAAGCCTTGTACAGGGATATGTCAGCGAAAATGAAAATCGGAAATCAGCTAATTAACGCTACACAGATGACAAAGCAAGGTTGTTGTATTTCCCCAACCCTGCTCAAAATGTATATAAAAGTGGCGCTGGAGAAGTGGCGAAAGAAGTGTGAACCAATGGGAGTGCGCATCGGGGAAAATATTCTGTATACGTTACAGTACGCAGATGACCAAGTGATTCTTGCAGAAGACCAAAACGACGCCCATTACATGTTAAGAAAACTGAAAGAGGAGTATGAAAAGTGGAGATTATCAGTTAGACTAAAGAAGACAGAATACTCAGTTGTTGGTAGTACAGCAAAAGATAGTTAACTCAGAATTGTAAGAGATATATGAAATCGGTAAAAACATACCCGGGAACCGATGTTGGCTCTGACCATAACCCAGTCGTTGCCAATTTCAGATTTCGTCGTTTTAAAGTAGTTCAAAAAGATAAACCACGAAAGAAAATTGATATAGAGAAACTCCGTGACCCGACTTTTAAAAACCATATAATCAAAGCCTTGGAAGAGGAGTTAAGATCAATAGGATCAGCAAGCTGCCATCAGCCAAAAGAATTGGAAACAACACGGAATGCAGTTGAAAAGACAAAATAATAATAATAATAAATAACATACAGGAAAATAAGATAGGATTCACGGAAAATAATATGAAACAACAATGGATGACGTCGGAACTTCTAAAAATGATAAAAAAGACAGCATAAAGCAAAAGAGCAGGCAAACTTTAAGAATATAAACAAAACAATGCGAAAAAAGACAAGAGGGGCCAAAGAACGATGGCAGAAAAGTGCGAAGGAATAGAAGATCTACAAGCAAAGCACAACACGTTTAACTTACACAAAAAAATTAAAGAACTAGGAAATAGAACTTCAAAACATCAGACAGCAATCCTAAGAAACACAGATAATACAATAATAATAGGTATAGAAAACAAACTCAAGAGATGGGCGCAATACGTCGAAACACTATTTCATGATGACCTACCACCTCCACCTTTATTGGAGGATGTGAACGAATTAGGACCTGAAATAGCGAAAGACGAAATAATACGTGCTGTGGAATTGCAGAAAAACCAAGAAGCTGCACTACCGACAATATCTATGCTGAAGTACTTAAAACTTAAAGTAATAGCAGAACAAGGTGGCTCTAACTTAAAACCTCTTACAACAATATTTAACGCAATTTACACCACAGGGGAAGATCCCTACTAGCTGGTTGAAATCTACCTTCATCACTCTGCCTAATAAAAACAACTTATCCCAATGACTACAGAATGATTAGTCTCATGTCACACCTATTGAAAACAACCACCAATTATACAGAAGTTGTTTTGATATTAAAACTATAATATCAAATTTATATCACAGAACAAATATATAATTCAGAAATATTGCTATGAACCCCATTCTAACGGTTTCATACTGGGTCGAGCAATTAGATTGGAAGGTTTTTCATAGGTTGCGATAGAGGAACAAATAAATTATGTAAACCAATTTTGTCGGAAATTGAAACTATATTCAGTAAAGTTGGCAACACTATAAGTGTCCAAATATCACATCTATAAGATATCCGCCAACATTCTACTTTGGAAATTCAACATAACACGCTGAAGTCACTGAAGTAAATCTTCAATAGCATTTGACATTTCAGCTCTTGAATTGTTTCAGGACGTGTCTGGTAAACGTTAAACTTTAAAAACCCCAAATCCCAGAAAAAAATCGAGAGCAGTTAAGCCGGGCGATCTAGCCAGTCAAGCAATGCGTCAAACTTAGCCAATAAGGGAACATGCAACGTAAAACATCCATGGTCTATCTTCCTGTATGCGCAGTGGCACCATCTTGTTGAAACTAAGCATTATGTTGTCTTATTCGTTGCAGCTCCACAACAACAAAATTTTTTTAACATTGCTACATGGTGATAAAGATTAACTACAACGCCTTGGTCGAAAAAGTATAGTCCAATTGCGCCAAACGTCGACACTCCATACCATCACCTGATCATGAAGAGGTTTTCCACGCAGCTGTTACCCAGTAGCGAAAGTTGTCGGTTTACATACTCAGTGATATGGAAGTGGGCTTCATTTGACATGATTAATTTATTGACAACTTCTGCATCGTTGTTCATGATTTCTGACATTTGTCTACAAAACTTAAGACGATAAACCTTCTTCTTCTTCCTTAGGTCTTTAGGTACCATCTCCATTTAATGAAGGTTGGCAACAATTGTGGCGAATTCTTATCGCCTTGTGCAGTTCTGATTAATGTATGCGTGTTTAGGCCTGTCCAGTCTCTTATGTTCTTCAGCCATGAACATTTTCTTCGACCTGGACCGCGTCTTTCTCCTGTTCTCCCTTCCATCATTAATTTTAGTATCTGGTTTTTGTGGTTTCTTGAGATGTGATCCTTTTTTTTAAATCGTATTCTGTAATTCTCTGTTACTAGGTCTCGAATGCTTCTAGCTTGTTCATCGCTTTTTTGCTTAGTGTCCATGTCTCCACCCCGCAGAGAAATATTAAATAAGCATGGCATTTCATAAATCTGTATCTTACTATTCTCATTTACTTAGTTGCCGGGCAGTCTTTATTTTGTACGGGAGGAATCTCAAGACCCGGTGTAAAATACATCGCGAACTTCGCTCTGATATAATCTACAGTGCAAGTGAATGTTATATTGCAGAACGTTGTGGTCTTCGCTGAAATGCAACTCTGACTCTTTCCATATGCACTGGTACACGAACTGTACGAGTACTACCATAAATTTTTTATTTTACGGAGCTTCCTTGCTAAAATCTGAATCCATCTCATAATTGCATTCCTTGAGGAGTTTTTCCGAGCAGTGGCAGTTTAAATTCGTGATGAAAACGTCTCTATGTTAGCACAATAAATACGGTTAAAATATATGACCTTCCCGCAAATATTTGTTGATTAACAGGCCAATTAGCCATAATAGGTGAAACGTACAAATAAATCGTATTTTGACAAGCCTTACATCAATAATATTTCCATAGCGAACTATCAAAAACCGTTCAATCCAATTGCCGGGCCCAGCATTAAATTTGATATTTGTTTGAACAAAACTAAAAGCTGGAAACCATTAAGAACGCTGTAAAATATTTTTCTTATATTTAAAGTATTTAATTTTACAAATACGGCAGTAATTACTAAAAAAATTAAAGTTGAGATAGGTTTTGTATCACCTTTAAGATTAGTTTACTTTAGTATAAAGTAAAATCTTGTAGGTAATTTTAAATCAACCCGCGACACGCTACCTTCCTCTTTCCAAATAATTTTAGTACATCCACCACTATTCAAATATAATTCAGTTAAACTTGTTTTTCGGTTCAGGTAATCCACAAAAAGCAAGACTTCTTGCACATATTTACAGTGGTGTTAGGATTAATGCCCGAATTGCAAAACTGTTAAAAATGTAGTTGTGTAGAATTCAACAGGATCCTGAAAAGTTTAATACAACGATATTCAAATACACAATTGTTGAGGTATTTCTCAATAATTGTCAATGTGCTATATTGTGCGGTTGAATCATTCCTGAGCAATAACAAACTCTATCGTACAAATAAATTTTTTATTTTATTTAAGTATTATTTTGTTAAATTAGGAATTTATATATTGAATATCTACTATTACAGAAGATGAAATATTTTTATATATTCGCTTTTGAAAGTAATATACATCGAGTAGTAATCTTTCAGTAAAATTATCTTCCAATTTGGTGGGATTGGGTATAGTAACGACATTATAATATCCATTTGTGATATTAAAATTGAAATTCTCTCGTTCATTTTGGATAATTCGATTAAGCTTTATTTTCATGTTCGTTACGAGATACTTACGCTTGAGAATTTCTATTTGTACCAAGTATACGTTGTTTATTGTTTAGCTGATTTAAAGTAGCAACTGAAAACTTAAATATTAAAAATACCTCTCCAGCTTGCTTTAGTGGGGCATTCAATCGTCTGGTTGGATATGAGATATGCGTTGAGTGACGTAAGACTGGGAGATTTTCGTAGAGTGTCTTCATCGTTCTTCCACACGTATTTGATGGCCGATTGTTCGTAGGATACTAAAAGATAATGAGTCGTTATTAAATACACATGCGTACATATTCAGTGCTACTTACTACTTTCCATTGCAAAAGAGCATTGAGGATCGTCGAAAGGAAATATGTGAAGACTGCCTTGGCAGGACAATATGAGATGTCTCCTAAAAAGAAACGCCAGAACGAAAATTAAGGATAGCACGAAAGGGGCGTCGCAGAAAGAAAACGCAAAACTTGCATTAGCCCTTATCTGATGTTTCGTTAAATTAAGCGAAATTTGATTTGGTTTTATCACAACTTCGGTTACCATTATACTGTGCTTAATTGCAGTGGGCCTAACGGTGTGAAACAAAAAATTAAATTTTAATTTAAATTCGTATCCTTTGTTATACACTTTTAATTTATGATTGAACATGAGTATGCCATTAACTGTGAAATTTCACACTATAAGCTTTGAATAAGCAAATAAATAAACAGCGCGAAATGATTTATATTTTTGTATTATCGACTGTCTGGATTTCGATTCTTGCGATATTGTAAAATTGATTAGCAGGTGAGGTTTTAAGATTGCCAGTATACTTTTTCGTATATGATTAGCAACGTACTGGCGCCACTTAACAATAAACACAAGCTATAAGTTCTTAATAGGGAGTTATTTTAAGTTTGACTACTTTTTAAGAATATTTTCAAATAGTTAAGTATAATTAGTGTTACCATAATAATTAATAATAATCTCTCTAAACGTTTAAGCGTGTATGCTATGTTTACAAACGTTATTATAGGATACAGCGCAGCCTTGACATCCTGAATATGGGACACGTTCATGGAAGCAAGATACCGCCATCTACGTTGGTATATATCTTCCACATAAAACATCTACAGATAACAAATTAAAGCTGCCAAAACTCCTTTTAAAGTTTCAACATCCATAATGTGTTGTCGACTGAAAAGTCGATAGATAGTGAATATTTCATACGTTAAGGTGATGGAATTTGGTAAAGTACGGAACGAACGCAACTCTTTTTTATGTTGGACACCTTAAACAGGTTAAAATAAATTCTTTGAAGCTGTTTCTGAATACTTTTGTTGCTTAGTGATTCTTTTCACTCTTACAACATGAAGTAAAAGATATATATTATAATTGTTATTTTGTTTGTTTTATTGTTCCAGGAGAAATGATCTTAAATCGAGCTAATATAATTTATCCATTTGTCACTATGTCGGATATGAAAATGGTAGTTCTTTTTAATTAAGTATAGAATGTAGTCCTGTAATGTACTGTACATGTTTCAACATCATGATATATCGACGTTGAGAGTAATTTGAGAACCGGTGCTTCTTAGTTAATTGGCTGCGTATGTTAATAAACTTAAAATAAATATTTATAATTCTAAATATTCACAATTTCAACAGGATTTATTTTATATTGGGTGTTGTAGGTATTTTAACATAAAATGATATATCATTTTCAAAAGCCATATAGGTTAACATTTATGGTTGACAGCACACCGGTTTCGAACTTGGCTCTGGTCTTCTGTTTCAAAATTTTCAATGGTGGGGCTACTTTGAGCTCAATTTGCTGGTTCATTAAAGGTGTATTTGTTAGGGGATTTGAAAGGCGTCTAGTATATTCAATTTAGGTTTATCATCACAGAAGTTATTATATTATTTTATGTTTAGTGTAGGTAGATTTTTCTGGTTGTTTGTATTTATACAGGGAATTTTTCTTTTTAGTATACATTGCCTATGTATACTTTTAAAAACAACGCGTCAATTTCGCCTATTGCGTAGGCAACCAACTATAACGACAACTGAAAATCAGAAGCAAATGTCACTATAGTTGTGAATTATTTGAGTATGAAGGTTATGTTGATGCAGTGTTTATATTAAATATGTATTTCACCCTGTAGATAGGATACAGATGATGACTTTTTTGTTAAATACAAAAATTGACAGGGTGATGTTTCCGTAAGGGCCGTGAACAAAATATTTCGTTTGTACAAAACAAACACATCAACGGCAAAGTGGTGTAATGGTCAGTATAGTTGCCTTCCAAGCAGCTGATCCGAGTTCAATTCCCGGCCATCGCAAACTTTTTTTAATTATTATTTTTTGTTATAACTATTAATTATGATTTCTTCAACGTAGTATAAAATATTTAATTTCATTTCTTCGGTTAAAACGTGATTACTTTTAGTTCTTATTTTATAGGAATTTATTACGCATCCCTCTGATTTAAATTTTCTAACAGTTGTTTGTATGGTTCGAATACAAGGAATAGGTGTTTCTGGATATTTTACTGAAAAGAAGTCTCTCACAGTTCTTAAGCTGTTACCATTCTGATACCACATTAGAATTTCCACTTTTTCGTCTTTACTGTACATGGTTGTATAAAAACGCAAGAAGATACTAAATATAGGCTAATTTTATTTTTTGTGCAATGTATAATAAAAAGAAAAATTTCCTGTATAAGCGTATATGTCCTTCATATCTAGTAGTAACATTTCTCAATTGTTTGGCCTATGTATTCAGAATTACACTGCGATCAGTTTAATTTGTAAGTGCCTAATTTTAACAGATCATTGGTCCAATCTTCTGCATTGAATAAGGTGTAGAAGATGGTCCTTATTTAAAATGTACTTCTTTTTATTATAATTTTAGCCATTTTTTCTGATATATCGCCAAAATGTGGATTTGAAATATATTTAGTATTGTCAGAGTTCTCGTTTGTATACATTTTGGATTGATGTTCTACAAGCTAGTATGTCAGTCTGTTAGTTTTTAGTTATTACTGTGTGCAATTTGTTTAATAATCAAAATCTCTTTACGATAATTATTGATATGTAATGGAACATGTGGTGTAGTAACTTCTTGTATTTTCTATAAATAGAGGGCTCTAGTTTGTTTTTAGAATTCCTTTTTATGTTTAAGTCTAAAAAATAAATAAAACATCATATATCCAATGAATACACCCTTGCGGAGGTATTTCTGAAAACATATTGGTAACATCGAAACTAACTAGATGGTAAACTGAATTTTAATAGATTTTTGACTAATTCGGAAGAATCTTTAACAGAATAGTTTGTGTGTGTATTCTAGACTAGTAACTATGTACTTTAACGTTTTTTTGTAACTCTACCGGTCTAATATACGTGTTTGAATTGTATGATTTTCTATTAAACCGTATAATTTTGATGGTTATGGATTTCGATCAATTTTTTTCTCATAATCTGTTAAGGTGGCCATATATATAATATATATTCGGTATTATACAGCTAAGTGCCGCCTTTCCGTTCCAATTCGCAATGCCTCTCTGTGTCCACCTGAAAACTCGTGAGGGCAATCTGCTTTCTTCCATCCGCATCAGCTATTGGAACCATTTCAGGCTTCTTAGTTCGATTCTGCCTACTACAGTTTCTTGTGCCTTCATTTTCCTTCTTATTTTTTCCTTAGTAATATGTTCCCTTCCCTATTCTCGAACTTTTTTCCTGTGTTCCGCATTTACTGTCCATATTTCCGAACCATAAAGCAGTACCGACTCTACCTACGCTTTTTCGATATGTTTCTTCGTTTTATTGTTTATGTTTGTCCCATGAGACTGAATTTAAACATCCCATTATTCGTTTATTTTGTTCTATTCTTCTCTTAATTTCGGGCAATCTAAATCCATCTGTAGTTAGAGTGACACCTAGATATTTATATTTGTCTACTTGTTTGATTTCAGTTTCATCGTTTATTATTATTTTAAACTCTGCTTCGGAGTTTGTCACTAAGTATTCTGTTTTATTGGTATTTATTTTAAGGCCCCATTCTTCGTAGGTTCGGTAAAACCTTTGCAGCATAAATTCCGCGTTTGTCGTAGTTTGTTTTGATACCTACTTTTTCAAAGTAATTACTAATCTATTGTATGTAAACATCTTTGCGTAAAATATCTAAAGTATTACCTTTACCTATCTGGTTTATTGTATACAATGTAAAGCAAATGTATTAATTTTTAACTTAAATCTACACATTGCTTCACGTAAACGCTACTACCTAGGCACTTCATAACCTAAAAATGTATATAATATAGCAATAGAACAGGGATCTAGTATACCTACGTCGCTGACCGCCACTAAAGAGAGGCTTATAAAGACTTTATAACACCAACACTACAAAAAATTATACTGGAGGCTTAGAGGGCGTCTCAAGTGCTATCAGAAACGACCAATCACCTCTAGAGGGAGCAACTTGAATTTGACTATAAAATTGAACGTTTAATAACAAAAGAATTTTCTCCTTCACATCTAACAAGATTTATTTGCAACCTTCACCCAAAGTAAGATGACTGTTTTTTATAATATAATTTAGTGTCCCCTAACTTTACCAACCTATCACGCCCTTTGGGATCTGAATGAAATATTTAGTAAGAAAGTGTCAAGGGTTTGTTGAAATTCTCAGATTACGAAGTGGATTGGGGAGCGGAATGTGATCTGTAGAGGAAATAACCCTGATACGTGTCGTGTGAATAAATCTCGGGATAAGTGAAGTAGTCTATAGGACGAAAAGGCAGGTTTTTTTGTCACTTTTTATTTATGTGCAGATACTTGTACGTAGTACTAAATACATGGTTGAGATATTCGAGACGTTCTCGGTAAATTATAATACCAGGTGTATTTGGGTATCAATCCAGTGTATGGGTAGCTGTAGCCTTTTTTCATTAAATACATTTTTGTTTAAATTGACATGAACGTCTGATTTCTTCCCAAATGGCCATCTAGTGTTAAAAAAAGTGATGCAGACTCTGCATTTAAGGTATTTGACGGCATCAAAAAGTGAATAGTTGTATCGAAACTAAAGGCACGTATTTTCAGTATTTGCTGTAAAGAGACCATCAAACCATTTTCTCATTTCCGTTTTCAGTTATAAATCTTGCTTTCCTTCTTCATGCTATTCTTCCAGTAAATATTTTAGCTTTGCCCTAGTTATGATTTCAAGTTATAAAGTTGTATTTCATCTCTTTGTTCTGCATCGGTTGATGTAAATTGGAATTTATTTAACCTGGTTTCATGTCAAATTAAGTTTCAACGATTGTCTTACTAAATTAGGTATAAGTTTCACCAATATATCGTTTCACTTACCTATAACTACGAGTACCAATAGCTTAGAACAACCTTTTCGTTAGCATATAATAGTAGTAGTACCAATTTGAAAGTAAAAATCACAACCTAATCTTATTTTAATTGCGCATTGAAAAGATTTTATAATATAACTATGTTCAAGTATGTACGAGGTCTGATCAAAATGTATCCAGAATGGCTTTATTTAAAAAGAAATTACAAGATTTATGAAATTAATATTTAATCGCCTTCAAAGTAATCCCCTTCCGAAGCCACATACTTAATCCAACGTTGCTGCCATTGTTCGAAAAAAATTTTAAATTCTTCTTCTGAAATAGCGAGCAGCTGCTTCGTCGTGTTCTGCTGTATCTCTTCAATGTCTTGAAGTCTTTTTCCTTTCAAATGGTATTTGATTTTCGGAAATATAAAAAAGTCGCGTAGGGTGGCTGACGGACCTGTGGAATACGGTGCTTAGCAAGAAACTGCTGCACAAGTTGCGATGCGTGGGTAGGGGCATTGTCATGATGCAATTGCCATTCTCATGCAAGTCCGACCTTTTCCGACGAACAGCGTCCTCAAACGTCGCAGGACTTGGCAGTAATACTCCTTGTTGATTATCTGGCCCGTTGGAGCGTATTCCTTGATAATCGAAAAAACGTTCAGCAACGTGAACGTCTTAACATTGCTGCGGCTTTGTCGTGCTTTTTTAGGTCTGGGAGACTTTGGGGTCTTCCACTGTGAAGATTGGGCCTTAGTTTCGGGATCATACCCATAAACCCACGTTTCGTCGCCAGTTATGATTGTTTTTACAGAGTCGTTTCGTTTCGTTTCGTCGTTTTTGACGCACTCAAGCAACTCAGTAGCAACTGAAACACGGGCATGTTTTTGCTCAACTGTGAGAAGTTTTGTTACAAAAGTTTTGGCTACGACGCGTCTCATTCCCAAATCGTTCGTAAGAATTGATTGAACTGAACCGAAGCCAATGTAGAGGTCTAAAGATAACTCACGAATAGTGATCCGGCGATTTTCCCGCACAGTTTCAATAGTTTTTTCACTTTTGCTGGTTGTAGGTCTTCCAGAACGCGGATCAGTCTCAGCACTTTTACGACCATTTTTAACCTTCGCAGCACCAAGGGGGGGGGGTGCACCGCAAATGTGATTTTTTTAGTATTTCGTGCTTAGTTATGCTTCCACCGGATCCGCTGTCTCTCACTTTGTCTTTTAATGCTTCGTTATAAATTTGGTGTACTTGTATTTTTTTTATTGATAAATATGCAACAAAAACTAGCAACTATTCGGTGGGGTGCACATACACCCCCTCTTGGTACTTTTGGTTACTTATATTTCCGTGGTTTTTGTAGCGGTTAAACAGATTTCTTGATTGGTGTGATCGGCGGTAGATCTCTCTTTCGTCGTGGAGTGAACTGTAATTGTGTCAAAGCTTATTGTTTGCTACTTGTGCACTGGTTGTCCATTTCGTCATAACAAGAACTTCATAAAATGGCGTTAGTTGTTATTTCGTTGGCGTTTGTTATGTGTATGTACTTGTAGTGCTATTGCGTGTACAAATATATCGGTGAATTTTTTCTACAGTCAAGCCTATGTGCTTGCGGTTTTTTTTATTGATCTAGACTATAGACTAACATAGTGTTTACTGTATATTCCTGTAGTGCTAGACCTGTAAGTGCAATGGACCCTTCTGCTAAACGTAGTCGATTTAGTGGAGCTTCGACATCGAAACATGCTCCGCTTACGGAGGAACAGCTTATATATTATGCAGGATATATTGATGGTGTTGATGATGATTTCATTCTTATGTGGAAGAAGATAACGTGGAAATTGAGGAAGAGCAGCCTGATGTAATTACTGGAAAGAATCCAAATGCAACTTACAGTGAAGATCTTAGTAGTGATGACGATATTGTTCGTTCTTTGGTTGCTAAATCTGGAATGGAATGGCGTACGAAACCATTTAAATCCCACCGCAAGGATTCCTCCAATGTTTTAAAAAACAAACACGTATTAACGAATTCTAGTCCAGCCTTTTCAACGGTCGATGAAGCATTCAAACTATTTATTACCCCTGAAATCGTGGACGTAATTGCAACTGAAACAAATCGTAAGGCAGATTTAGCTTACAGAGAATGGAACAGCAATCATCCAGACAAGAAGCGTTAATGGCTACCTATAGATAGAATTGCAATATACGCCTATCTGGGCTTGCTATTTACCCATGTTATGGGCGTCTGACGAAGCCTATTGCCGACCTATCTATCCTGCTACGATGTCCAGGAGCAGATTTTCACTGTTGACTGGATTTTTAAGGTTTGATAACGTAGAAACAAGGGAAGAACGAAAATCCGTAAATAAGTTAGCTGCAATAAGAGAACTTATGGAGATATTTGTTACGAAATGTAAAACATGTTTGTATCCAAGTGCCCATCTATGCGTAGATGAGCAGCTAGTTGGGTTCCGTAGGAAAGCACCATTTAGTGTTTATCTGAAAAGCAAGCCGGATAAATACGGATTGAAACATTGGATTCTTGCAGACACTGAAAGTGCGTACGTACACAATATGCAGGTTTATCTTGGAAAGGTCGGCCAACAGATAGTGGTGATGGATATGATGGAGCATTTCCCACCAGGCCAAGGAGTAACTACAGATAACTTTCTCACTAGTATCCCGTTAGCTGATGCTTTAGTGGAAAAACAACTAACATTATGTGGTACTATGAGATAGAATAAAAGAGACATTCCGGGAGAATTAGTGCCGAACAACAATAAAGAAAAAGATTCCAGCCAGTGTTGCTTTACTAAACAACATACTTTAGTGTCCTACGTGCCAGATAAAAACAAATCTGTTATTCTTCTATCATCTGAACACCACGATGATGCTATATTTGCTGAAGAAACGCACAAAAAGTCACATATGATTTTGCACTACAATTCAATCAAGGGAGGTGTGGATACAGTGGACAAACTAGCAAAGGAATTTACTACTAAGCGGAAGACCAATCGTTGGCCAATGGTAATATTCTCGAATATGTTAGACATTGCCGGCATAAATTCCTTTGCTATTTGGCTGCAAAAGCATCCAGATCAGGAGAAACAGCGATTAGATCGACCAAGGCTGTTCCTGCTTGAACATTGAAAAGCATTGCTTCTTCCCTCTGTGAAACGGAGATGCGAAAATCCACGAGGACTGAACTTTACAGTACTCGGTTACATGAAGATGCTAGTTTCTGATTTCAGCTGAGAGACAGTAGACATGAAGTAGGTGAAAACACCCCCAAGCAGAAAAATCAAGGAAGGTGCTACGTATGTACCGAAAACGTGACAAAAAGGTTCGTACGTCATGCGATACCTGCAACCGCTTGGTATGTAATGACCACAGCAAAACTGTAATTAATAAAATCAGCCAAGTGTGCGCAAACCAGAGTGAATAATGACAATAAAATGTCGCCTATACGTTTATACCCTATTTTACGTTGCACGTTATTTTTAAGTTCACTTATGTTCATTACTACAATTATAAAAATGTAACAATTTAAAATAAATCTCTTTGAATACGTTTTGAAGCTCAATTTTGTTATAATACGCCAAAACCTACAAAAAACGTTGGGGTGCACATGCACCCCACTTTGGTACTAAGCGTTCTTATTTCAGGCTTGGTGCTACGAAGGTTAAAGCGTTTATACCACTCGGAAACTTGTGCACGGCTCATACAATCATCCCCATAGACTTTCTGTAACATTAAATATGTATTTTTGCAAGTGTCTCCAAGTTTTTGACAAAATCTGATACAAATTCGTTGATCACTTTTTTCAGACATGATAAATGCGCCAAACAGATACATACATACATATGTCACCAAAAAACATTACTGTTAAACAACCGACTGAGCAAGGCCAATGTGATTCACATCACATGGTAATAGATGCCAAGGTTACTTTATGCAAAACCACATTCCCTAAGTGTTTAGTCATTGCAAACTTATGAAACCATTCTGGATACTTTTTGATCAGACCTCGTATTTATACTTCTTACATTCTGAACTTGCGAGCAAGTAATATATGATAAAAACATACAGCAGCGGAAATATGTAATAGAGCTTAATAGTACTTCTCAATTTTATCTGTCCTTTGACGTCATCGTGTTGGCATCTGCTCAGATGTGTTTTCGTATCAGCTTCTATTATTAAAGTTTATTTGCATTATATTTGTACTGTTAAAAAATTATTATATAAAAATATTTTTAAATGGGATAAAAACTAAGTTATAAATCTGCTTTTAAATGTATGCAAGGATTCTATTCTAACATGTGGTCTTAATCAAAACCTTGATATTACATTTTTGTGTGGTAAGTATAAACGCAACTTTTGAAGCGTCCTGCATTTAAAAATATTTTATATGCTGCGAATTATATAACAGCTGATTCAAAGTTAAGCAAGAAAAACA
>JABXWE010027865.1:0-16172 GCA_014611495.1 Limonius californicus
TAATCGTACAATCTTAAAATGTCTTGCATGCTAAGTAGAAATTACAATTTAAATCAAGCTACGATAAGCCGGACGCATGTTATTCGAATATTTAACTTAAGTTTAAAAATTTACACGAAGTTAAAATTTTCCATTCCAGCGGGCACGCTGGAAATACTGAGAATACTAAGTCACAGTCCAGCAAAACTCGCTGGCAAGAGCATGGTCCTATTAAATGGTTAATTTTATAAGTAACACAAGCAATAACACATCAGTTTTTAATAATTTTAGTTGTTATAATTTACTTTTATTTAGTTAGTTTTGCCCTTTAGACTCGACACATACCATTATACCAAACATCAAGTTGATTATTTACAGTCGATGTCTGCCTTAAATTACACTTACATAATAACCGTCGGCAAAGTCTGATTATTGCGAATAAATGGATACAATATCTAGGAGATTATGTTAGGTTTAATAATTGCAATTTAATGTAATATTAGCTAACTTACTCAAATATAAACAGAGATCAGTATTATTTTTTATTTCAGTCACCTAATATTAAGGAATCATGTTTGCAAACTGTAAGAAATAATAATAAAAATATTATATTACGAACGCTGTAGTAAAGTGTTAGCCCAATACAAGGATTAAAATGTCAATAATGTCAGCAACACTAAGAAAAAATTTCAGTAGGTATGTTAAGAAATTCCAAAAAAACTGTTCCGCTGTAACTCAATTTTCTGTGCTGGAAGACAGTAGCGCCTCGCCAAGTGAAGCAGGTGAAGTGCCGCTTCACCTAAAATTTTCATTCATTTGCGAATATTTATTTAAATTACATAACAAATTATTTATCGGCATTACACCTATTAGAAGTTGTTTATTTATAGCATACCTACATACTCGTAGACACAATAAGCTTAGTGAAAACAAAATACATTACTTTATACTGGTCCCTTTGTATTTAAAATTTAAATTTTAACTGCAGTCCCTCGAGCGTGAACACAGTGACCGTAAGAAAATCTTACCTACAATACTCGTGCAATTGTAGTGAAGAGTCGGCCTCAAACTTATTTTAACTCTGCACTTATACCTCCGTTGCCATGGTAACGCCTACGTCACTATCTAGAATTGGTTCGCGGGGAATCGCACAAGGGAAGAGTTCAGTCACATTCAGCCGCTGAACTGCATGTTCGGGTTTGACCGTCGCTTTTTAAACGATTTCAATAATTTTGAATTCACATTTTTAGTTGTAATATTTAATGATATTTTTCTCTCATTGACATATTATTTGATGTTCTCCGAAAGAAACCATTGGATATTAATTTTTGTTCTACAAAAATAAGTAAAACTATTGAACTATTAAAGAGGAAAAAGAATGGCAATTTCTTTGATACACTCTTCGAAAAGGCTAAGGAAATAGAAATAACACAAATCGATATTTCTAAGCGCCCTAAGCGGGAATACGCTAGCCTTACAAATAATGACAGAAGAAAATATAGAATTTTGTTTTATGAAGTACTGGATCACATTGTAATGGAAATGGAAGTAAGACTTCGATAAGTTACAATTCACGTCTTTGGCTGATACTACGAAATTCGAACAATATGATTCGTGTTTTTCGTCTAAAGCAATTCAAAGTGTAGGTCAATTTTATGGCAAAATATTTACAAAAAGTCAGAGTCTTAAAAACGAATTTAATCTTCATTATGCCGATGAAATTTACCGCAATCTACAGACCCAAGAAATACTAGAAAATCTCAATGAGAACAAAGAAATTTTTACCGAAGCCTACAAATTGTTTTGCCTCATATTAACTATTCCGTCGACAAGTGCATCAGGGAAAAGAAGTTTTTCTTACCTTAAACGAATAAAAACGTACTTAAGAAATGCAGTATCTCAAGATAGGCTTGCTTCTTTGTCAAATATTTTAATTCAAAAAGAACTCTTGTAGAATTAATAAATAAACTATTTTACGAAGACGTAATAAATAATTTTGCTGCATTAAAGGGCAGAAGGATAGACTTGGTCTACAAAAACTAGGTAAATTGACATTGAATTATATTTTTTCTATTTGTTATTATTAGAGTTATTATAACAGCACTTCACCTATTTTTTTACCCGCGAACCGCTACTGCTGGAAGAACAAATCTCTTCGATTTGTATTTCTAAATGCACGGTAGAAAAATGTCTAACAAATTGCTACAAACTAGGATATAATTCTCATTAAAATAACTTCTAATTTATAACTGTATATCATCTTAGTTAGAACATGCAAATAGCAGAAATATTTGTTGCATAAAATCGAGTTCTATGATATACGCTATTTATTTGCTTCCGCTCCTGTTTTGGTGCTGCTTCAGCAGAGTTTGTAGTTACATGTTGCAAAAATGAACCCATTTTTACTGGCCGTTTCTTGCGTGGTCGTCAAAGGTTGCGAATACAAAAGTAATTCGAACTTCCCACAACTTTAGGGAGTTACCCAAAAATATATAAAGTATTTAAAAATAGCGGTTGAGAAGAAACACCACGCCAAATATTTTTACGTCCATTTTGAATGTTTACTCTTCTTGATTTATTTCTATATGTGTTGAACTCACATTAAAATACGTGTTTATTTAATGTCTTAGGAGTTTTACCTGCGAAACTCGCGGCTGATTAATCAATTCAAGTTTTTTCCGTAAAAGCCTCCAAGATAAATTTGAATATCCGTTCCATATCACAGGTATAAAGTGCGGATTCGCTTTCTTGTAATTTCTTACATCGCAGCCCTCGATGTACTTGGTATTTTTTACTAATGGTCTATTAGACCTCGTGTCCGCCCAACACGTGTGACACAGGGCAGATGTCGCTGGGGTTGTGAAAAATTGCCATCATCAATTATACACCCAGGTCGCTCATGTTTCTAATAAAAACTTGCCATACGTTCATTCTCTTATGGCCCTCAACTTTGCGAAAGTTAAGACGGTAAACGGGACCATAATAGTTCTTCAAATGCAGACAGATAAGGTTGTATATTTAATATACAAAAAAGGAATTCTGTTTACAGTTGCGTAATCGAGCATTGTGTAAAAATTACAAGGCAATATATGAATTTAATTCAAAGTAATTTCTTCTTGAAATAGACAGGAATATCTTGCATTCAAAAGTTTATTCTTTATTATTTATTCTATTTTTTCAGCTAAAGGTATAAAACAGAAACGGTAAACGCGGCAAAGCCATTAAATAACGTATTAAAAGTGCCAACCTGACAAAGTATGGAACTACATAAATCATTTTTGCTAAATGAACGAATCATATACAGATTGTCTCGATTTTTTTTGAAACATAGCAATGAGTGCAACAAGGACAGACCGTAGGAGATGAAAGGTGGGGAATTTAAGTATCTATGGTTATTATGAAAATCAATTTAACATATGACATTAAATTAAATTTAATACGGTCAAAGCATACTATTTGTTGGTGTCCATGGATACTTATTTTCCCTTCCCCAAACCCTATATATCATTTCTCTATCTTTTATCCCACCTCCTTGTTGCACTCATGTATTTCCTATGTTTCCAAAAAAACAGAGACGATCTGTATATTATTTTAGTGTTTCATGGCTTCCGCGACAAATACAAAAACAGTAAAAATCTAGGGACCTTTTGCTATCAGGGTTCCGAAACGAATTACTGTAATTGTGATTGTATTTAGAACATATCGTTACTGTATGAACGTACGTTATTTTTTTTTGTTTTAAACACTTTCTCGGAAACAACATAACCTCCAATCTGTACGAAAAATTAAACCAGAACGAAACAGGTAAATTATTTTTCAGCTGATATACATAGATAATATTAATTAAATCTTCTAAATTTGTAATGAAATGTGTACACGTAATGTTCAATGCGAAATGGCCTCCCATAAAATCAAAGATTTAAATTATCGTGGAAAACTACATAAAAATTTTGTAAGTAGTAACTTGAGCCAATATTAACCAATGTAGAAGAACTCTTATTTGTACAATGAATAATAACACGGTCTACGACCTTTCGGCTCAGCCGATTCGACACAACCGATTCGGCGCGACGATTCGGCGCCACCGATTCGGTGCAACCCTTTCCGCACGAGCTCGTTTCGGCGCAGAGACGGTTCGGTGGAAGGACGTTTCGGTACGAGGAAATTTCGGTGCAAATACACATATTTTATAGGATTACTTTAAAAATTAAATTACCCACAGATAACATTATAAATATATTTATTTAATTTCTATGTCTATCTATTTTAGAGATTAGTACCTGATAATTTAGGGTGCACATAAATTGGCTCTAGATGCTAGGCAATATTAGTCTGTGCGGCAGAACACAGCAATACAATTTGATTAATTTTATGTTGTAAACTATAGTTTTAAGGCATATAGGTCTAAAAATATCGAATGGTTAAATAAGTTTTCTATTTGTTGCAATGTGCAATACAGCAAATATATATATATATTTCTGCAAAATTATGTTAATTTATCTTCTAGGTTTAAAGTTGTTTATTCAAGTACTGATATATTTGCGGATTAACAAGAAATCTAATTAAAAATATACTCTATTTAAGAACATCTAAGAATATTTTAATATTGACTATTTAAAATACCCACATAATCATTAATTCCTTAATGGCATGAATACTGAATAGAAATGTAACATATTTTTGGCAAAACTTCAGTTTTCAACAAATATGTAGAATTATTGTACAAAATCTGCGATAGCTTCATACAAGAAGAATAATCTAAAAAAAATATATATCGCTCCTAACCGCTCCATGGCTTCTGATACACCTTGTATCGTCTAAGAATGATGTACAATTTATGTTTGGGTATAAACGCCTTCGCGCCGAGTCGTCCTAGCGCCGAATTGTCTTCGCACCGAATCGGTCGCGCTGGATAGGATGCGTCGAACCGTCCTATTCTGATTATAATAGTAGTCATATTCGGTGGAAAAATCACCCAAGTCAAACGGAAAGAAAGAAGATATTAAAAATTTAATTTTGAATTTGCTGGGAGCTGTTACTTGGTTATTGTAGTATTTTTCATATCTATTTAACCATTAATTGGCGATGTACTTTTAATAATGTCCTATAATATTTCGAAAAAGTGTAGCCGAATGTAACTACAACAGGGTATTACGATTTTTCATTTTCATCTTGCCATCCCTTAAATCAGGGGTCACCAAACTGCTCCTCGCGCTGTTGTATTTACTCCAATATAATGATGTCAAAGAAGAGGAAAGTAGACGCTGAGCGTCGCTTATATAATGAGCAGTGGTCAATTATAGTTATTTATTGTATAAGTGTTTTAGATAGCGTTTTATCCACGCAAGAACGTTTAAACTCGAGAACGAAGTTCGAGAATTTAATTTTCTTGAGTGGATAAAACGCAACTAAAACACGAATGCTATACAACGTTTTATCCACAATCACGGTCATTTAGATTCAGATTTCATCAAAAAATGATTTGATATTTCGCTCTGACTAACGTCAAAAATTATTGAAATTATTTAAAAAAAGCTTTGGAAGGCGTTGACAGGTTGCTAAGGTAATGAATGGTTGTTGATGAATGGTTGTTCTTTAGTTTCGATTGTTTATCGACTCCATTTGTGAAGTTGGTGAAAAATGCAAGAAAGCGTTTTTGTTCCTGAGAAAATCAAAAAGGAAGCTAAAGAAGCAATTCTCCAATTATTGCCTGTGAAGTCCAGGCAACATTATGAAAAAGTATTTTCCGAATTTAATGACTGGAAAGAAAAACGGGGGGTAAGGACAATAAATGAGGAAGTTCTGCTATCGTATTTCTTTCATTTGAAGAAGAAGTATGCAATTTCATCCATTTGGTCGAAGTATTCGATGCTGAAGGCCGCTATGAAGGTCCATAAAAACATAGACATTGAAAAATATAGTAAGCTCACTGCCTATCTGAAGAGTGAGTCGAGAGGGTATAAAGCGAAGAAAGCTGCGGTATTGGAAAGAGTACGATGAAGAATATTTGATGATTAAGGTAATATCTCTTAACCTTTTAGACATTGTAGATAATAAACTTTGAAATAATTCTGGTTGCACTAATAATGGGGTTGTCTGGTGCCTGTCGTTGCTGTGAATTGACGAATTTGAAAATCAATGATGTAGAAGACAGGGGCGCATATCTGCTTGTTTCTATACCAGATACCAAGACACAAATTATGGAAGAAGGATTCTCTATCAATACTGTGGAGACATGTAGAAGATACATGTCCTTACGTCCGAAGAAGTTATCCAACGACAGATTCTTTTTACGATACTCTAATCAAAAATGTACTTCACAACCTGTTGGAATCAACACATTGTCGAAAGTTCCTTCAAGAGTTGCTTCATTTTCGAATCTGGCAAACGCAGAAGTTTATAGCGGCCATTGCATGAGGCGCACTTCAACAACTTTACTGGCTAATAAAGGTGCTGACCTTACAACAATTAAACGACATGGTGGGTGGAGAAGTTCCGCTATAGCAGAAAGTTATATCGAGGATTCTGTATCTAATAAGCTTGATATCGCAAGGAAAATCCAAGGTACTCCTGGTACTAGTCGTTCCTTACAAGAGGAGACATCCATTGTTTCTACAGATTTATCAAAAACTTCGACAAGCACTATGCGTTCTGAAACCGATGACAACTACAAGCTTGTTATTAATGGAAACGAAGTGAAATATGATAAAATAGAGAAGGAAATTTCTATTAATGTAAATGTTAATGTTAATATTAATAAAAAATAACTAAAATGTAATTGATTTAAGATTGTATTTTTCATTATTCCACTAGTGGAATAAAGTAATTTCATTATTCCACTAGTGGATAAAGTGGTACTTTATATGCTTCATAAGTGTGGATAAATCTCCAATTATAATGTGCTTGTGGATAAAATATTTTTTCATGCAAAACAATGATAAATGTATATGTCTAATTTGCAATGAAGCGGTATCAATTTTTAAAGAATATAACTTGAAACGTCACTAAACTACGAAACATGGGACAAATTACGATAAAAATCAAAGAAATTTGCGAAAGAAAAACCTGGAGGAATTAACTCAAAACGTTAAAACTCAACAGAAAAATATGCTTGTTTTTAGAAATAAAAATTTAAGCACGGTTCGAGCAAGTTTTCGAACTAGCCAAATTATGACCGAAGAAGGAAAACCTTTTATTGATGGTGATGGCAAAACGAATTTGTTTGGCCCTTGCTGAAAAATATATCCTGAAAAAGTGAAGGATTTTATGGCTGTAAGTTTATCTGCAACGGCAGTAGTTAGAAGAGTTGAAGATATAGGAGCTGATGTGAAGAAGCAATTCGACGCAAAGGTTCTCGACTTTACAAATTTTTCAATTCTCAATTACTAATTTATATCCGCGGCGTAAATAAAAAAAATTGAAATAATGGAAGTACTAATAGGATTAAAAAGTTTGAAAGATAGAACAACAGGTGCCAATATATTGTTATATGTATCAAAAACTGTCAACGACCTAGAATTAAACTGGAATTTGTTATCAGCTATTACTACGGATGGCGCTAAAAATATGATCGGTTATAAAATTGGATTCATGGGTCACCTCCAGCAATATCTTTAGAAGAAATGTATTAAAAACCCATGCATTTTCATTGCATAATTCACCAGCAGGCTTTGTGTGGAAAGTTTTTGGGCACAGATTCAGTTATGTCCGTTATAATATCAACAGTAAATGTCATGCGCAAGACTGGTCTGAATCATCGTCAATTCAAAAGTTTTCTTGAAATGATTGAAGCTGAATATGAAGATTTGTTGTACCATACTGAAGTGCGGTGGTTGAGTCGTGGAAATGTGTTAACGCGATTTTTGAACTACGTATGGAAATTGATATATTTATGAATGAGAAATTAAAACCTGTCACAGAAATATCGAATCCCATGACATCATATCATTTGAAGCAAAACTAGAATTATTTAAAAATCAAATCATTCAATATAAATTTTTATATTTTTCATGTCGTGAGAAAAATTTAAAACTTTATCGCTAAACATTTTCCCTCTCGAAGATTGTATTAAAAGTATTGAAGTACTTCAGACAGCTTTTACGGATCGCTTTATTTATTTAAGGGAATATCAAAAATATTTGAATTATTTCAAAATCAAATTGACATGCTGAGCAACGACGTTGAAGAAGACTTTCATTTGGAATTAATCGATGTTCAAGCGAATGGCGGGTTGAAGACGATATACAAATATGGAAATTTAATTTCGTTTTACGATACATTAAAACCCAAAAGAAAATGCTAGAAAAATAATATCAATTTTTAGTAGCACATATTTATGTGAGCAAACCTTTTCTAAACTAAAATATAGAAAATCAAAAATCGATCGCGTTTAACTAACTTGCACCTAGAAAATTATTTGCAAATTGGTACCTCAAATTTAAAAGAGATCAGTCTATCCAAAGAAGCGTACACTTCGCACTAATTCTTATTTCGTTTAAATAAACATGATAGTATTTAAATATATGTATGTAATTTAATGTATATGTATTAAATTCAATAAATAAATAAATGTAAAAATGAGAATATCTTTATTATTACATCCCCCTTTTTAATTACATGTACAATACATATAACATGTATACACATACATTTTAATAGATGTTTTCCATTATAAATTCCAATATAAACTATATTTGTTTACACATCCAATGTAAATTAATGTTCTAATAGGATTTCCATAACAATATTTTTCGTCCGGCCTCCCCATGTTTTTAAAAAATGTCGGCCCGTTTCTCAAAAGGTTTAGTGACCCTTGCCTTAAACAATAGGGTCGTGCTTTCGAGAGCACGTGAAGCCGTCGGTCCCGGTTGTCATACGAACATCTTTGACAATCGTAAACCATGTAATGTGACGTATCTTCTCTGTTCGACGGGTTAGGTTAGCGCTCTACCCGACCTACAGGGAATTTTCCTTCTTAGTATACATTGCCTATGTATACTTTTAAAAAGAACGAGTCAATGCTGTGACCAAAACAATCAAATTAATTCAATGTTAAAAAAAGGAAATTAATCTTTATTTCTTATTGGATTTTTTTATACAACCATGTACAGTAAAGACGAAAATGTGGTATCAGAATGGTAGCAGCTTAAAAACTGTGCGAGATTTATTTTCACTAAAATATCCAGAAAGACCTATTCCTTGTATTCAAACCATACAAACAATTGTTTGAAAATTAAAAATTTAAATCAGAACGATGCGTAATAAATTCCCATAAAATAAGAACTAAAAGTAATCACGTTTTAACCGAAGAAATGAAATTAAATATTTTATGCTACGTTGAAGCAATAATAATCAATAGTTATAACAAAAAATAATAATTCAAAAAAGTTTGCGATGGCCAGGAATGGAACGTGGATCAACTGCTAGGAAGGCACCTATGCTGACCATTACATCACTTTGCCGCGGATGTATTTTTGTTGTACAAAGGAAGTACAAGGTTCACGGACCATACAGAGACATTACCCTGTCGATTTTTGTATTTAACAAATAAGTCATCATTTGCGTCCTATATACAGGGTGAAATACTTATTTAATATAAACACTGCATCAACATTACCTTCATACTCAAATAATTCACAACTACAGTGACGTTTATTTCTGTTTTTTAGTTGTCGGTATAGTTGGTTGCCCACACAATAGGCGTAATTGACGCGTTGTTTTTAAAAGTATACATAGGCAATGTATACTAAAAAGAAAAATTCCCTGTATATTCAAAGAGGGCTCAGAGAACTTACTGTATTGTAGGTAATTTAGAGGCCATTGGTCTATACGTAGAAGAAGCAAAATCGAAGAAGAAATAATAGGTAATTGCCAAGCAGTACTACAATAAACAAGAAAAAATTGTTTTTAAATTTAGAAAATCGTCTGGGAAAATACTATCGAAGCCATAAACGACATAGTTAATTGTAGAATCTACTGTTTTCACACAGTTTGCTTTTATATTAACCAATTTTTTTAATGTGGAAGAAAATGATACCTCGATAATAACCGTATTTCATTATATTAGCGTTGCGTAATAAAGTAGTACAAGTTCGAAGTTTACAATTGCCAGACCTAGTTGAACTTGTCCTAATAATTAAGTTTCCCTTCAACCGTAGACATACATCTACTTTCAAATAAGTAAATGTTTTAAGCATTGTAATATAGTTTATTCCATAAAAACAATAATAGAAAGACCATTGGAAACATGAAAATAATATAATTAAATTACATTTTGCCGAGTATTATTACTAACTTCTGACAATATACAAGATTATTCTATAAATGTGCGAAAAACTTTAAACACGTATAACTGAGATCACGTAGTGAATTTTTCTTTAATTCGGCTTCCTTTCAGTGATACAGAGCTCTTTCTTACATAAATTCAGTAAAAGCTAAATAACTTTCCTGCTTCTTCTCCAATTTAGATAAACTTTGTTGTTTTGGAAAGCTAACAGCCTAAGCTTAATTTCCACTCGAGGAAAATCTATAGTTTTGATTGAAAACTGAATGAAATCTGAGCCAGAAGTAAAAAATTTGATGAAAATTTGTAGGCCTTTTTTTTTAGAATACTAGTTTAGAAACTGAAAAATACTTAAATTAACGATCTCGTCTTCAAGATATACCCGAATTTACAAATTTTTACTTTTGGATCTGATTGCATAAACTTTTCACAGTCAATTGGAACTTGTATTAATCTTGGACAGTTAGGTTACCAAAACAACAGAGTTTATCCAAATCGAACAACAAACAAGAAAGTTATTTACATATTAGTGAATTGATGTACAAATATTTGAAGCTAGCCATCTCCGTAACGACGAAGAATTTAAAATAAATTAATAGCTGATTTAAGGGTTAAATAACCTTAGCTGCAGGTAGTTGTTATTCGCACATGTTTATAATTACCCGTTATATATCGCTCAGTTTCGGTAGATAAAAAGAAAATTTAATAAAAAATTATTATTTTTACAGAATATAAACATTACAAAGTATTATGATATCAAGAATTGTATGACATAAGCATAAGTTTATGGCGATTTGTCACGTCTTCCAATTATTAAAGCTGAAAATAGGATACATATATTTACTTGTTCAACATTAGCAAACGATCAAGTTAATAAATTTAACAGGCTGGTGTTGAATTGCAATAGAATGAGTTCATATAACTAATGAAAAAAGGGCGAGGCTACCAAGACAAGGAAGAAATGTTACAAAAAGATTAGTATATTTTCCAATTTGATTTAATTTAAGAGGACCCCAATTAACAATTTTATCAAGCGTAGAAAAAACAAGAAAGTGTCCGCTAACCACGTACTTAATTAATAGAGTTGAAGATAATAAAGTGTCTAGATTGAATTAATTATAATAATCATAATGGTATTAATATATGAAAGGCTCGGGCTGGCGATATTCAGACGGACACGATTTTCAAAGCCCAGAGGAGCAGCTCGCTACCAGTAATGGTTGTAATAGTATTTATATCGTGTTCTGTTATGATTCGCGATAAAAACTGCAATAACTGTGTAGCATTTAAGATTATATTGATTTATCATACTCATTACATTAGCGCGCTATCATGAAAGTGCGCCTACAATTTTATATTCGCTTCCGCTATATTTAAATTTTAAATTTATACTCTAATCAGATGCTATTTATACCTTCTCCGTTGTTATTACGATATGTTTTATTTTTAAATGTTTCGGATGAAATCGCGTAAAGAACGTTTCGGGACAAGAGGTGACAGTACGGCGACTGCCGTAATGGAAAACCATTGTCAATATCAGTAATTGGGTCTAGACGGCAGATGTCCTTGTTTCATCCCTTGTTGTGCCCCTCACCTATGGTTAACATCTTTATCAGGCCACCATTAGGACAGAATACGTGTCCCGCCTGTTGTCGAGGTTGCACTGCGACTATTTTATTGAATCACCTTGCAATGGCCGAACAAGTAAAAAATGTCGGTCTAAAAGGTTGGAAGAGGCAACGGCAGTTATTGAACGTAAATATAATTAAAATCGTATTGACGAGGAAAAACATTGTCTTAATTTTAAAAGCTAGTAAGTATTAGTAGGTAATGTATTTATAAAACGAAACGCTAACGATATCAACAAAGTACATAATTTTAGGCAAAAACGCTTCCATTTTGTCTGTATGTAAATTATATTCTAAAAGGGTAAAGCCTTAAAAAAACAATTATTAAAATGTAATAGTTTATACAATTTGTTGTTCAAAATATAAAATTGAGTGTTGTTCTACAAAAAATAGCAAGGTTTGTAATTGTAATTGCGATCAGTAATTTTAGCCTACAATTTGCGCAATAATTCAACAAACAATATTTTCCCAAAACACTTTTTACTAGTATCATTATACATTTGAAATTAATATATTAATAATATCTCGCCCTGTTAGGCATATATTTTTCAAATAAAATCACTTACAAATAATTATTTCTATTTGTTCAAATTAAAGCAAATCGATTCGCATCTTCATTTCATTCAATGAAAACTATCTTTTAAGGTTACAGAAATATGAAATTAATAGAATCGCACGTTTCTGTTGCAACTTAAAATTAAAATCCATGTCTATACTGGCTATACAAAATTTAACCTTAAAGAAACGTCATTCAAAGGGACACCTTTCCAAAAAGCTTGGCATCTATATTTAAAATGTGATAATCTAGTGATAAATCAATAAAGTAAACGATAAAAAAAGATATTAAAACATAGAAGGACACTGTCTTTTATTAAAGTTATTGCAGAAGATTCTGAAAATGTTCGCCTGCAACATTGAAACATAAATTGATCGGTCATTTCATATTTACGAAAACATGTTTCAGCATATTTTTATCAATTGTCTTTCTCGTAAGTCGTCTATGATGTGCACTGGAGATTTAAAAATTGAATTTTTTAGATATGAATCCAAAGTGGATTCTGGCTTGGCTTCCAAACCTAAGCATTACTATGCAAATTTATAAAAATCTTCTCTGCAACCCGCCACACACAATGTCGGGCTTATAACCGTGGGATCTTAATGTTAAAAATCTTCCCTGGAATTTCTGTCGTTCGGGTTCGACGTTAAGCTGTAGGTCCCCCGTGTTTCTACCTTAACGCTGAGGAGAAACACGTGGCAGAGAAGAGGCTGATGCCCAGCAGTGGGACAAAAGAGGCTGTCAATAAACACAAAGTTGTATGAAGGAGTTAAATCAGACGATCTTGGAAGAAGTTGGTCTATATTAATTAGTTAATTGTTTGCTCCCTTACTTCGTTGAAATTCGTATTTATAATTTAATAACAATAATAGGCAATTGAAATTGCCTACTATATTAATTAGCCTATCGAGAAAAATCATCGCAAATATTCCAAAGTAGCTTGTGCTACGTGTGATCTACAGAATCTTGTTGAAAATACGCATTTTGGTCTCTGGATTTAAGAATATTATTGCGATAGTTTTTTTCGCTTAGATTTCTGTCAAAAAAATGAGCCGATGATTCTCCCTCTTGATATACCGAGGAAGCTGGCTCACTGGTAGAGCATTTACATTTCATTCGGGAGGTCTTGAGTTCGAACACCCGTGCCGTCTATTCTGACTGGTTTCCCAGGTTTTCCTGGGTCATACAGGTAAATACTGGGAAGTATCGTCCACGAAATTCCATTATCAAATTTTCCTGATCTATCCTATCCTTACAATCCCATTAGTGACTGAAGAGGGGCTTAGGGTTCCGGTGCGGAACCCGACTGACCCGCACCTTGTGGGGAATGAACCTAAGTTGATTTTCCTTTTTTCCCTCTGGATATAGATGCACAAAACTACTTAAGCTTATGGTAGACTTTAACATACCAGAAAAAATAATTAATCTATTAAAGATGACACTAAACGAAACAGAAAATAAAATAAAGATCCAAGGAGACACAGCACAAAACTTCACAGTCGCGATAGGTTTAAGGCAAGGCGATCCACTATCCACAATGTTATTTAACATAACTCTGGAAAAATCCCTGAAAAGTATTATAGGAAATGGACAAGATACAATCTACAATAAATCGAAGGAAATTCTGCCATACGCAGATGATATCGCCCTAGTTGGTAGGACAAAAGAAATAATCCAATCTACGGTTGAAGAACTTGAGGTTGGCGTGAAAACCACTAGGCCTAACAATAAATGACGCAAAAACCAAATATATTGTAAACACAAGAAACCTAAGGAGACAACAAGAAGATCACCTGAAAACCCAAGATCACATATTCGAAAGAACAAACAGCTTCAAATACCTTGGAAGCACAATAACAGAACAAAACGAAATAAGCGAAAATATAAGATCTAGACTAGTGGCGGGTAATAGAAGTTATTTTGCACGACAGGGCACACTAAGATCGAGAAACATTCCACGAAACCTAAAGAACAAACCTGGGTACTTACAATAAACGATCAAAGAACACTAAATATATGGGAACGAAAAGTACTGCGAAAAATATATGGACCAGTCAACGTTCTAGGACATTGGAGAATTAGAACAAACACAGAGCTTAGAGCTTGCGTTTATTAAAATGCAACCCCTAAGATGGCTAGGACATATCAGGCGAATGGAACCACATAGACCACCAAAGAAAGCGATGGAAGGAAGACCAGAGGGCAGAAGACGAAGAGGAAGACCCAGAAAACGATGGCTCGACGACGTGGAAGAAGACCTAACAACACTAGGAATAAGAAGATGGAGAAGGGATGCAGAGAATAGATCAAAATCGAAGGAAATAGCGGCGGAAGCCAAGGCCCTGAATGGACCGTAGCGCTCACAGAGAGAGAGAGAGAGAGATGAATGCTCATGCTCCAATTGTTAAAGGATGTAAACCAGTTTCAGGGAAGTAATGCGGTTTTTCAGTGCTCCACATACGCATATTTTGAGAATTAATATACTCAGTTAGATGAACCAGGCTTCGTCAGTAAAAAGTGTTTTATTCAGAACTTTATTATTAATAAGACTGCCGTGAAACCACTAGTAATAAGTAATTCTCTTTAAATAATCTGGGTGTAACAATTTGTGGCACTTTGTAACTTTATATGGGTGTATTTGAAAGTCTTGCGAATGAAGAGCGTGAACCAATCCTATGCTTAAGAGGATTATAAAGCGACCTGGTTACCAAAAATTAAAAGTTAGTTTTTATGTCGACACACCATTGGGCCACGGGGCTTAGGGCCGTCTTCCTGTATGCTGAAAAGCAAACTGTAGCCAACCTGAAAGACAATACGTATAATATACGTTAATCATCATCATCATCAATAGCCTTTCCGTCCCACTGCTGGGCATAGGCCTCTTCTCTGCCACGTGTTTCTCCTCAGCGCTAAGGTAGAAACACGGGGGACCTACAGTTTAACGTCGAATCCGAACGACAGAAATTCCAGAGAAGGTTTTTAGCATTAAGATCCCACGGTTGCAAGCCGAATTGGGAAATTGTGTGTGGTGGGTTGCAGACAAGATTTTTATAAATCTGCATAGTTCTGCTTGGGTTATATACGTTAAAGTAAATTGGTAAAAGAGTTTTGGCATTGTTCAGATTGTGAGAATATCAGATAAGTTTTGAGATTGGTGTTGTATACATTCTGCTCTTAAAAAATAGTAGTTTGTAATAAATTGAAAATTTTTCAGTTAATTAATTCCACATAATGTCCTGAAGCTAAAATTATTTTAACGCATTTTTGGACTGTTTTTGGCAATTTTTTATCACAAGTTCTTATGATTTTTTGATAATTTCATCCTACTTGATTCTTGAATATGTACCTAGTCTATCAGATATTGAAGACCGCAAGTGGAATTGTCTATTAACGTAGCTACGGTGACAATATAAATCGTTGATTTTGGCCTATTTGGCCTTAATTCTAATTGTTGAGATACTGAAATTATCGGATCTTCGTGGACCAGATTTCTTACATATTCGACAACATTTTCAGGTCTACAACGAAGTCTTCCTAGTCTTCCTATTCTTGGCCTGTGAGTTACAGAATTTTTTTCTTCAATAAATGCAACTCCAAACTTCAGTATAAAAGATGCATTTACTATGAAACTTGAAATATTTTCCGAAATTCTTATTTAGAAGCATTGATGGAATGATTTCTGTTTTCGTTTTCATTCCGTTGACCATTACGAAAATAAGACTTCACT
>JABXWE010027866.1:0-21144 GCA_014611495.1 Limonius californicus
TAAATTACTAACACAATCCTAGATATAATATAAAAAATTAGAAAAGTCGGATTCTCAGGTCCAGCATTCACCTACCTTTCTTCCTGTAGTAGTACACGCTTTAGTCAGATATTTAAAATACAGGAATGAAAAGACAAATTGCCACTAAATGAAAATTTAATATTCAACTAAAAGCTTTTGAATCAGTTTTTATACAAAAAAAAATTTATCGTAGTAAAGTCAATTTTACGTAGGGGTAGCCAATTACCCTACTGAAAACAACTCAAACAAAACCTAAGTAATTATTGCGTATCGGTACACAACATAAAATCTTAACAAAAAAAAACCCAAATGCGCAAGGCTAACGAAGAGATCTCCCCGGATAGACGAGCGATAAAATAATCAAAGTAAATAATATGACCCAAAATTGAACTACAAGACGCAATAATACACAACGGTCGGAGTACCCTGTATATAACGAAACCACGTAAAATTGTCGTACTATTACATCATAACAAAATATCTAATCTCCCCAATAGTCTAAAATTCAGTCTTTTACGACGAATAACAATAATATAAAAATAGCTGGTTAAATATTGCAATTAAATTTTGAACAATGTATAAGTAAATCAATCTTATTTTGGAATACTATATTTCACTTCCCTTGAATGCAGTGTCCTTATCTTTGCACGCAGGTCCGCGAAGAATGTGACCTCCAACGCAGGTGTCAGACAATTCAGATATCTCCACGGCGAAGTGGGTCGGAATTTCCGTGAAACGTAACTTCTTCTAATCGTAATCACTCTTAATTCCTCTACGGGTGGATTAATTACCCCACACTTCGTGCCTAAATTTATTTAAAATACCAAAGTTAGCAACAAATCCAAGAGAACGGAACAAGACAAAAGTTCGTGAAATAACTCACCAGATGCTTTTTATTCTGGCAAAAACAGTAGCTTCTCCCTGTGGTATAATATATCGGAAAAACTTCCAGAGTTAATCTTCCAATCGAAGACACAAAACTCTTAAATGACGTAGATTTTAGAATGGAATAAACTTCCCTATTATAACGAATAATTTCAATCTACGACACAAAAATACCTCCAGAGAAAACAATCGTAGTAGCTTGAACAACGAACTACGTGCAACTGACTCGTCTCCAAAAATCTCCCCTCAAAATTCGAAACTTGGACTCGCCCAATATTCTACAGGTCTACCAGCTTCGAAATATAAATACTAGACGCAAAACGGGTAGTCTAAAGATAGGCGTAAGGAACGTCACAAACTTTTCAAGATGATCTTAGTAAATCTAGTGAAGCCATACCAATTCTAAATCAAGAAGCTGAAACTGTTGCTAGAAAATTTATAATAGAAATTATTTGTAGGCATGGTATTCCAAAAACCTTTTTAACCGATCAAGGAACAAATTTTATGAGTGATATTTTCAAAAATGTTTGTAAATTACCAAAAGGAATAAACTCAGTTACTTACAATAAACTTTCTTTATTAAACCGTTCTCAGTGTTTTACTTCAAAACTGTCCCGCTACCCGTGTTTAGGATACACGTGAAAATATCCTATCAGAAGGTTGTATTACGACTACTTCAGTTTCCTACAGTTTAAAAGGCAGGTATACGTTTAACGTATTAGCTTCTGCATTGGTGACAATATTCGAAAACTATAAAATTCAAAATAAAATTACTGGTGCCACTACGGATAACGGTTCAAATTTTGTCAAAGCTTTTACATAAGTTAAAATAACAGAAAAATTATTATGAAGCAAGTAAATTAAACTGGCATTTTGGTACATTTTTAGTGTATTCGGAAACGAGTCAGAGGAAAAGCGGTTTGAAGAATCTGCAACAGAGGTTGAATTCATTCAAATAAGTAATTTATTAAATGACGTCGAAACACTTGCAGTAGTGCAGAAAATATGGAAAATTTCATTGTGTTGCCACCTCATTATATATGTGAAAATAGTTTGCCAACCAATTCACAATCACACATCCGAAGATGAAGAAGACGATATTTTTAAGTTCGCTTCACACAATGATAATGTTAATGATTCAAAAGAAAATGAGTTAAAATTATTGTTTGACAACTTTCTAAAAGACAAAAAGCGGGATAATACAATTTTAACTAATTATGGTATCATCATGGATGTTTTTTTGAAGTACAATACAACACTGCCATCCAGCGCAGCTGTAGAAAGAATGTTCAGTGTGGCAGCATACGTTTTTAAATTAAACGTCACGCTCTAGCAGATAACAATTTTGAAACGCAATTGTTGTTAAATTTACACATGGAATATGTAGAATAAATTTTTTTTGTACTATTGTGTTTTGTGTGGGGTTATTATTAGTAGTATTTAATAACGACAAAAGTAATATTTCAAATAATGCATTACTTTTTTCGGTAATTAGTAATTGTAATGCATTACGTTTCACGAAAAGTAATTAGTAATGAGAATGCATTCTTTTTTGACTAAATAATGAGTAATTGTAATGCATTGCTTTTAAAAAGTAATGTTCCAATCACTGAAAATATTCAATGGTGCCATGTTGTCATAAAATGCGAAATTTCTAGGAATTTTTAACTAAAAACAGCACATTCTATAGTTTATTCCCTTGCGATTACATTTTCGCGTATAATGATCGGAAAACATATTAGGAAACTGGTATAATGTGTTTTTCCTAAATACCTTTCTCTGTATTGGTATTTACGGAAGCAAATTATTTCGCTGTCGGATGGAAGGTTTCACTAACGATGTAGTTTCTTGAAGCAGTTTATCGGATGAAATTTACATTATATATGATGTTATATATTCAATAATTTCTTGAAAATACGCTTTCAGTGTATTGAAGTTCGAGTTATAGTGAAACAAGTTCCTGACACGATTTTGTGTGAAAGCAACTGCAACTATGGCTTCTAATTCGTGCATGTATTTTGCATGCACTAGAAATCGCAAAACGCATTACGATTTAAGATTCTTTCGGTTTCCAATGCAAACACAAAGAGGTCGTATGTGCTTAACTAATCCATTTTAATCAACAGCAATTTATGAATTCGCTTAAAAACAGACTTATTCATAATGCCATTCCTCTGCATTACGAAATGGTTCCGGAACATGATCAATCTACTCCATCAACATCTCCAAAAAAAGTTACTTTAAAAACGGATGCTGTTCCAAAAAGGTACGGCAAAGCGTCTTTTCAATCGGAAACTATAAGTCGAGAGAATCTTAGTTCAGTGCTCTTTGATTCGACTGCGCCGACGGTTAGTTCACATGATTGTTTTTTTAATCCATTAACGTCCAAGCGTGCGCCAACGCAACATTATTAAAAACATTTTTTTCTGACCAACTCTAAACTATTTTTTTTAGAAAAATATGTATTAGGATTCAGATGTTATTTTGCAATTTCTGCAAATGTGGCAAATTCTAAATATTGTCATTTTTACGAACAAATGCAAAAATTTGTTAGAGTAGCTAAAAAATTTGATGTTTGTTTGTGGGTAAAACACAATAATTAGTCTAATAGAGAACTCTCAACAGCTGAAGGTTCACTGGTTTTTAGGTTCATTAAATTGAAAATCGTAAATGATAAACACGTTCAAACTTGACGTTGTGTTGACGCACGCTTGGGAAGATCGGTTTGAGTTTTCCCGCAGTGACTCAGTGGGTGCCATAAGCGCAGCCGGTCAAATTGCTAGCTTGTTCTGACATTTGCTTCGAAGTTTTCGCATATTGTGTCATTTGTGTATGTTATACCTAAGTGTTGCCTTTACCTTACATCAGATTTAGTGTATAATTTTTCAAGTAAGTTTCCATTTATTATTGTAATGGTTCACTATTATTTGAGATTATCTCGTAGGTATGGCTTCTAATTTACGGGACATACGGAGGCCACTTACTCAAGCGGAGCTTGAGGCAGAAATAGAAAATTTGAGTGACGATGATTTAGATGCTGTGCTAATCCCTCCAAAAGTGGATGAGCTTACAGATGAAGAGAATTTTGACGATAATCTAATGTTAGCGGAAGATACACCAACCGACGTTACCACCACATTCGAAATACATTGCCATGGATCTAAATCAAACATTGAACGAGCTGTGGAACCCAAACGGAAAAAAATTATGAAAAAGAAAGAAAACGTGAAATGGGAGAAAAGCACATCCCCAGTTTACACTGCAAATCTTGCAAATAATGAAAATTACAGTATTCGATCTATTCAGGAAAAAGTTGAATCTCTATCCCCGCTTGAAATTTTTTCATTATTTTTTACGGAAGAGATATTCGACAAAATCGTCCAATTTTGTTACGCTAAACAACATAACAGGCATAATTTTCAACTAACCTCAATTGAACTGAGAAAATTCGTTGGTATTCTTATTCTATCTGGATATCATACACTACCACAACAGCGTATGTATGTTAGCCTAGATCCAGATAAAGGATTAGAAATAGTAAGAAAGGGTATGTTAAGAAACAAATTTGACGCAATAAAACAGAATATTCATCTCTCTGATAATTCCGCTCTAGATAAATCTGACAAATTTGCTAAATTGCGTCCTATTTTCGATTTGATAAATAATAGATATTTGCAATTCGGAGTATTCTCTCATAACCTCTCAATCGACGAAGAAATGGTCCCGTATTTTGGTAGGCACTCTGCTAAAATGTTTATAAAGAATAAACATGTAAGATTCGGTTTCAAACTATGGTGTCTTGCATCTGTCGATGGATATTTATTTCAATTTGAGCCATACGGTGGCGCTAACAGCAAAAAGAAAACAGAAGATATTGGCTGTGGAATGGGTGGACAAGTTGTTGCAGATCTATTGTCTGTGGTAGAGAATCCATCAGAGCATAGAATTTTCTTCGACAACTTCTTTTCTTCCTATAATCAATTCAAATACCTCCGTGAAAAAAACTTCTCTGCAACAGGAACCATTCGCGAAAATAGAACTTCTAACTGCCCGCTTGAAACTACCAAATCTCTTGGAAAAAAAGATAGAAGCTCTTACGATGGCTCATTTGACAAATCAGCAGAAATAATGATGGTACGCTGGAATAACAATTCGGTAGTGACTATCGCAACAAAACAGCGGCACCGTCCCACCACTCGTCAACGCCAAACGATATGACCGGAAGCAGAAAAAAGAGATTGCGATTCCCCAGCCGAACGTGATATTAGACTATAATCAGTTCATGGGCGGACTGGACCTACATGACAATGGGATAGCCAATTATCGAATTCGTATACGGGGCAAGAAATGGTGGTAGCCGTTGTTCATAAATTTAGTTGATAGTGCCCTTGTAAATGCTTGGAACATTTACAGAATTGGACACAAAGAGAAAATATCTCAACTAAATTTTCGGTTTACATTGCTGTGGCCTAGATGAAGCTTGACAACGAAACAATTATGAGAAATTCACGTAATGGTGACGAGAAGACTCTAAAAGCGATCAGCCTAGGAAGATCGCAGAACAATCATTTGCCAAGTGAAATACGCTTTGATAACGTTGGGCAGCTTATCAAAGTACATGAAAATAAGGCCCGTCGAAGATGCCAGCAATGCAAAAGCCAATCTATTTTTATGTGCAAAAAATGTAACGTTCATTTACACCCTGAATGCTTTGAAAGTTTCCACACAAAATAAATATTTTTGGTGTCACTAATTATACCCCATTCTCCCAAGCGTGCGCCAACGCATCATTAATTTTTTTATATAAATAAAAAAAATAATACTGGATCAGTTGTCTTATTTAAAACGTTTCTAAACAACAAAAATTGAAAATACGAAATTTTTGTAATTGTTTTAATGTCTGGGCATTAATGGATTAATGCAGATGAGTTTATCTAAAATACTATAGTATATGCCACATAATGATGTTTCAGTTCAAAATTTTGATATTTATAAGAACCAAAAATTTAAATTTTATTGACCAAAAAACAAAATTATATCAACCAAGTAAATAAAATTGTAGTGACAAAATAGGTTTCATTACTGACACTTAATTATTTACACTGGCCAAAATATTTATATATGCTGACCATTTATTTCACAAAATACTTACCACTTACTTTTTAGTGGTGGCTTTTTTCTATGGCTTCTTATTCTTATAATCATTTCAAGTATCGTAAAATATACAGGGTGGTTCATTGAAGTTATACACCTCTGTGCAAACACAGTAGACGTTTTTAAAATTGGTGTACGGCTTCTTGTATCTTATACATTCGCATTTAAAACAACAATCTTTATTATCAGCGAAAGTGTAGGCTGTAACGAAAGCGATTTACAAACACCCTGTATATTGTTTAGATGCCAGTTTAGATTAATTATATAATTTATTGTTAGGTTCCTTTTTTAAATTAGTATTTTCGACAGGCTGTGGTGGATATGCTCAAACCTACCAAAACTAGGAAGCGTCGCAATTCTAAACCAAAAAGTTATTAAACTACGCAGAAAATTAGTGACTAAAAATTCAGCAGTCATTAGAATGAAGAAAAAATATGCAGCGATGGGAAATAATTTGGATGTGTTGAGTGTTAAACCAAAAAGTGTTCGCGTGTTTCTAAAGTATCACAAATCTCCAGCACTCTATCTTTCTATGAGAGAAAAACTGAAATTCATAGGGGACACCAGGGCGAAACGGGCTTGGTCTTACAGCCCGTCAGACGACAAGTTTCACTTGAGTTCAGGGTGCAAATTCAGTGGCAAATTTCTGTTATCAGTACCGGAGCGCATTTACACCTAAACGTCGAGCAGTGCAGATCTAGTACACTCCGTCAAAAAGTACGCGTTAGTTGTAGTGTTGTAGTGAGCATTGCTTGTGAATAATTATGGAGTTTCAATCAAAAATTAGAAATAAGCGATTGACCGGACAAAGCAAAGAAATTGTGGCGAATGTTTTAAGCTTTATGCAAGAAGAACTTGAAGCATTTAATGCAGGGCTACAACCAATCATGGATTTGAAAAAAGTTCAAGAGCGAGTAGCGAGGGCGACTGGTGTAAATATTCGTTCAATAAAAAAAATTTCGGTTGAAAGCAAAAGTGTGAAAAACGGACAATCAGCAGTATTTACGTCACCGTCCAAGAAGAAACGCCGGATTGGTACGAAGACAAATTTGAACGACGCCGACAGATGCGTATTGCGTCGATTGATACTTGATTATCATATTACGCATAAAATGGTTCCTACGCTTCGAAAAATCCACAATTCGTTCGTGGAGGCTGTTGATTACGGGGGCAGTTATGAAAGCCTTAGGAAGGAAATGCAGGCGATTGGTTTCCGTTGGCGCAAAACGAAGACGAATAGAAAGCTTTTAATGGAAAAAAATGATATCAGACAACTGCGGCTAAATTTTTTGCGCAATATGAAACGATATCGCGAAGAAAATCGGCCAATAATTTACATGGATGAAACCTACGTTCATGCTTCCCATACCCTCGAAAACAGTTGGAGTGATGAACGCAACAAAGGATTCAGAAAGTCAGTGTCAAAGGGCGACCGATTAATTATTGTGCACGCGGGGAGTGAAAACGGTTTTGTGGAAAACGCGTATTTAAGATTTAGATAGGCCGTTAAAACGGGGGATTACCACAACGAAATGAATTTTGCGAATTATAAAAGGTGGCTACAAGAAAAACTGATACCAAATCTGCCGCCTAAATGTGTACTTGTTATTGATAATGCCCCGTATCATAACGTACAAATCGATAAGTGTCCCACCACAGCCACCAGCAAGCAAGATATGCAAAACTGGCTTCGACAAAAAGGGATTTCATTTGCAGACGACATGCTTAAGACGGATTTGTATAATTTGATTAAGTTATACAAACCTCGTTACAAAACATATGAGATAGACCGATTACTGCAAGAAAAAGGCCATGATGTTTTGCGACTGCCCCCGTACCATCCGGATTTAAATCCCATAGAGCTAGTGTTGGCATCTTTAAAACAATACAACGGCCAACGAAATGTTAATTTCAATAAAAAAGAGGTGGAAACACTGTGCGACGAGCTTTTTGCAAGGTTTCCAAGTGATGAGTGGAAATCGCGCTGTGAGCACACGAAAACATTTGAAAAAACATATATGGACATGGAACCGGCTTTAGATTTAGTAATAGATAATATAATAATAAACTTGGGTGAAAACGAGAGTGACAGTGAGCATTTCAGTGATTATTCTACTTCTGATGCATCATCAGAATAAGTTCATAGTAATAAGTTCTGTAAATATGCTAATAGTAATAAGTTCTGTAAATATGCTAATAAACAACTTAATTGATTTTACTTTAACTTAAACAATTGCAGTTATTGGAATGTTAAGCTAACAACATCAATGATTCCAGGTATTTTGATAATAGACTACTTAGTACTTATAGTTTGTGACTCACAACACTAATCGCTTCTGACTCACAAAAATTATCGTAAAATATTAAGCTCTCTGCTACCCCGTATCGTAAATACGTAAATAACTTGGTGTACTGAGTGTACTTCGACAAAGTGGAGAACCGAAAGTAAGTGCATCTCATTTGCTCCGAATGCCGTCTCACTTCTTCTTCTACACATCCCAAGTGAAACTTGTCGTTTGACGGGCTGTATATTTCCTGCTGCAAACACTCGATATTACTAGCGCCCTCTGTTCTCATTTACTAGAACGCCACGCATCAGCCGGCAACAACAAACGGGTTACTGTTTTCGACCAAACGTGGTAAAATTGTGTGTTAACACAACGTAAGTTAGTTATTTACTTGTTTTGGGGCTTGTTCTTTACTTCACTGCACACGGAATGTTTTTAAGTATCTTTTGACATGGATACTTGAAGATATTGACAAAGCGTGTCTGGCCAGGTTATGTATTGTTATTAGGGACATCTGGGGTAGAACGGGGTGGGCGGAATGGGGTAGACCCATTCTGCCCCGGCTTTATTAACCTATCTAAATTAGAGTTTTGTGTTATTTTCATATGGTTCCAAAATATGCTAAAAAGACCGTTAGACAACAGTGGACTACTGAATCTATAGAACAAGCAGTAGATGCGGTAATCAGCGGCGTAGTAGGCTGCAAGAAAGCGTCAGTTCAGTTTCAACTTCCGCAAACTACATTAGAAAGATATGTAAAAAAAGGTAAGGATGATCCAAATTCTGTGGTTGAAAAAACAGCGGGCAAATAAGTTCAGGAGTTAGAACTAGTTACGTATTTAAAGGATGTGCAAAAGAGACTGTTTGGTTTAAGAATGAAGGAACTAAGAAATCTAGCCTATCAACTAGCGGTTCGAAAAGCTTGCGAGCTTCCATTTAAAGAAGAGACAGAAATGGCAGGCGAAGATTTGGCACAATGTTTTATGAGGCACCATCCGTAATTAAGCTTGAGAAAGCCCGAGGCAACTTCTGCAGCACGTGAGATGGGGTTCAACAGAGTAGGAGTCGCGCAGTTTTATATATATATATGTATATATAGTCTAGCATTGATCTTAAATTTCGTGGTGTCATCTGCGGTAGTATCAAGACCCATGGTTGGTTTTCTAAGGCCACCTGGCGGCATAACGGTGGAGTCGCGCAGCGGTAACTTTGTTCTGGTTCTTTCTATCTGTTGCGCTTAGGTATGTTCATGCGGTTGGGATGTGCGTCCAGTGTTTCGTACCTTGTGCGCTCATAAAACTGTGTTTGCTCTCGGGCCACGCACGCTTATTGCTGGGTGCATCCCTGTGCATGTTCACTACACTTAGTGCTGTTTGGCTTGCCCATCATTGCGCCAGTCTAGGTTTCATGTTGTTTATCGTCACTTTTACACGTTTTTATATACAGGGTGTCTCAGAAACAATGGGCCAGCGTTTAGTCATAGATACTTTAGGTAAAAATAAACCGATTAAACCTAATATACCTTAGGCCGAAAGTCCTTCCTTAAGAAGTTATAGGGCCTTAAAGTTCAATTTTTTATTTCTTCTTTTTATTTTAACTTCCACAAATCTAAAGATATTTCTTTAAAATTTGGTACACATACTTACCATTATGTAGTAAAGTGGCAGCAGCATTTTCATAAACCAGACTCAACTTTAAGAGGCACTTAGCCTACCACTCAGATTTTATATTAGCTCTAACTTTGTTATTGGTGGAAATGTTTGCAGTTTTCTTTTATTTTCTGAAAGAGAATTAAAAAGAACATAAATAAGGTACTCTTGGATCAAACGCGTAAAGGCAACCGTTTGCCTTAAAATGCTTGTGCAAGTTTTGAGTTGCCGTTAGGACGTGCAATTATCAGGTAGCCATGATCACAAAAACAATGGGTAGTGCTTGTTACAACAGAAAAAAAAAACAATGCTAAGTCAATTAATTACTTTGGTGTCATAGAAATTTTATTTTACATTTTTGTTTTGTGTTTACGAAAATGCCGCGACATAACGAATTCTCCAATGCTGAAATGAGAGATACGGTGTGCGTTTACGCTCAAAAAATAAAATTTCTATTACAGCAAAGTATTTAATTGATTTAGCATTGTTTTTTTTTCTGCAGTAACAAGCACTACCCATTGTTTTTGTGTTCATGGCTACCTGATAATTGCGCGTCCTAACGGCAACTCAAAACTTGCACAGGCATTTTAAGGCAAACGGTTGCCTTTACGCGTTTGAACTAAGAGTACCTTATTTATGTACTTTTTAATTCTCTTTTAGAAAATAAACGAAAACTGAAAAATTATTCACTAATGACAAAGTTAGAGCTAATATAAAATTTGAGTGATAGGTTAAGTGCCTCTTAAAGTTAAGTCCGGTTATGAAAATCCTGCTGCCACTTTACTACATAATCGTAAGTATGTGTACCAAATTTTAAAGAAATATCTTTAGATTTGTGGAAGTTACAATAAAAAGAAGAAATAAAAAATTGAACTATAACTTCTTAAGGAAGGACTTTCGGCCTAAGGTATATTAGGTTTAATCGGTTTATTTTAACCTAAAGAATCTATGACTAAACGCTGGCCCATTGTTTCTGAGACTGGCGGGATTCCAGTTGACAGCGCATTTAGGAAGATTTCAGTATACAGTCAGCGGTAGCTTTAGTGAAGTACACTACACTTCAGAAGTATGGAAATAAGATAAGTCAACTCTGATTTTTAATTTATGTGTGTAAATTTATATTGTTGAAATCTTGGATACTATCATTTAAGTGAGGCCACGAATGAACCCTGAGGTCATTATAATTTTTTATATGCTGGTATTTATAATCAATGTTATTGGCGAAACCAACCTGTATATTATAAATTATGAGCTAGCTGAGTTAAAATTAAAATTGAATTGATATTAATTATTATAATTATTTATTTAAAAGAATGATGCATAGAATATATTTATGGCAAGCCAACGCGGGGCTTTTATAATTTATTCATGTACGAAAGTTAGTATTCAATAATTATTTATATTTTTATAAAACAACTTTCATAGCATATATTTATGGTCGCAGCCAACGTGGGGCTGTTGATTTATTTAATTAAAAAACAACTTACATAGCATATATTTATGTCGCCGAGCAACGTGGGGCTCTTGATAGTTATTTATTGTAAAAGGGCTGATTATGTGCAAAATAATTTGATGTAGATTTATTGAGAAGAAGTAAATGAAAAGTTATTGGGTAATAGTGATTTGGAAGGCGTATTGTGGAATATGAACTCCATGTGAACTTTTAACAGTGTATGGCTTTTCGAAATCCTGTTAAGTGATTAAATATTCGTAGTAGATGATCGTGTGGGTCTTTTTGGACAGTACCAGAGCCCTAAAATTTGAAATAACAGTTATATTAAGTTTATCGATGAAAAGTATAGAATTTTGATTTGGAAGATGTTATGTTAGCCAAATTAGTTTAATTTTATATCTAAGAAGGTATTTAACAAGTTTCTTTGTTGAATTATGTTATTTATTTGACTATAATTGAGTTGTTAATAATTTTCGAAAATTATAGGTTAGATTTAGAATTTGATTGATTATGTTGTGGATAATTGCTTTATAGACTGTTAATGTGTTAGAAAACTTATGTTATAATCTGAGGATTATGTTATTTGTAATTTTGTAAGGTTTTTAAGTTAATTTTGTGAATTTAACTATATTTTAAAGTGTAAAATTTTTTATCTCAAATATGGGATTGTTAGATATCAAAATTTAGATAAAAATTCATAGATCATGAATATGAAATTAGTTTTCTAAAATATTTATTTATAAGGTCAATATTAGTTATTTAAATTTTTATAATTAGATTTTCTAGAATGTTCCTCGAAATTGTTTTAAATCCTGCATTTTGATTGGTTGATGCCAGCTTTCATCTTGTATTTTTGTTAAAAAATTTGAAATCAGTTCTCAATTAGCCATCGAATAAAGTGCACGTTATTTCAGTCAGTGCTCATTTTAATTTTCTTGTTTAAAATTAAAAAGTAGGCGTGACCATTTCTAAAATTAAAAGTTGGGTTATGTATCATTTGTTTACAATAATTCAAATAGTTAGTAAACATTAATTGTGAACAGAAGTTGTGTTTTAATTTAAATAATGTGTTCAATAATAAAAGAAATTACCAGTTGATATAATCCAAATGTATTTCTTTATGGAGTTTTACTAAAAGAAAGTATAAAATTAAAATCATTTATTAACTTACAAGAACTTATAATTCAATTGTATTAAAATAAACTGGAACATTTAAGTGAAACAATTATAGTGCTTCAGTGATATTATTTCACAAACTAATTAATCTGCGAACTTGGTGTTTTCATGGTCGGATTTCAAATGAAACTTGTCTAGACTGCCTGATATCAATCAAGATAAGAAAACGCAGCTGTTACAGATTTCAAAAGAAATGGTGTCTACGTTATAATCAAAGGGACTGGATATTCAAGATAAGTTTAAATTTAATTTCGTAGTTAAGAGAGTTTGTATTTTATTTGCAAAAATAATTAACTATCTAACTGGTGGAGCCACGAAACAAACTTTACCTTGAGATTACAGGAGTCTATATAGATGCTAGGATATTTAACTGATGTTTATTTAATTTGAGCTAATACTCAAATTCGGCGCCCAACTAAAAGTTATATTTTAAATAATCATTGGATTTTTCATATTTATTATTATTAAAACAAAATCCATAACATTTATTTTGACACATGCCAACGTGGGGCTTTTGTAATATTTATTTACCATATATAATGCATAGCAATATATATTTATATATATTTGTATTGGTTTACTGTTTAAATATGCATATATTATATTTATGGCCACATTTAACATGTCATTTGTCTTGTATTCTGTAAGTATTCAATCTTGGCAATTGGTGCCTCTATGTTGATGTCGATTGTCCGGGTAAGCTATGTAATTTTTTCTGCTTTGTGTTGCAACTGATATCTTACCTGCTGTTCTGTTAACCTTTTGCCTTATTTTGTATATACAGCAGTATATTGCAGTTTTTTACATTATTAAATCAAGTTATTGTTGAAAATAAGTTTACTGGGGAAAAAATTTATAATTGCGACAAGACCGGTATTACGGTAATTCCGAAACAACATTCAAGAATTATTGCAAATAGACGACAACGTCAGGTGGGCATATTGACCTTCTGCTGAGCGTGCTAACACGGTAACGGCCGAAATTTGTTGTTCTGCCACGGGGAATTTCATGCCTCCAATGTTGATTTTCCCCCGGCAAGAACAACGACAAGAATTCGAATTACGTTTGCGGCCTGGTGGTTCGGCTGAGGCTAATGAATCTGGATGGATAACTATAGAAGTGTTTTTGAAGTGGTTTAAAAAGTTTATCGAATTTTCTAATGCAAAAAACAAACACCAATCCTCTTACTTTTTGATGGGCATGTAACTCACACAAAAAACCTCGAAGTCATCAATCTAGCTCGTGAAAAAGGCTTCATTTTATTGTGCTTTCCAGCTCACTGTTCGCACAGACTCCAGCCTCTAGATGTGGCGTTTATGAGGCCTTTGAGTCTATATTACGAAGACGAAGTGCGAAAATGGTTGCGGTCAAACCCAGGTAAAGTCGTGACTATATTCCAAATATCCACCTTATTTGGACAAAGCCTTTGTTAATGCTGCGAACAGGAAAACTGCGCTAAAAGGTTTCGAGAAAACGGACATGTGACCAACAAATGAGGGTATCTTCACTGATGATGACTTTTTACCAGCCACGACAACTAACATTCCTATTACTGAAACATAAGCCGGTCCTACTCCAGTCGATGAACCTTCACAAAATAACAATTCCTTTAATGATACTTCAACCCCCACCTCTCAAAGTCATGATAAAAATAGCAACGAAACTCAAAATAACCCCCTACCCCAATGTTCCTGGAAGCCTGACACTCCTAATGTACCAATAAAAAGATTTTGTACCACGTCTTCACCCTTCCAAAAATAAATGTCAACGTTAGTCCCCGTTCCGCCCCGGTGCCCCCTACTACCTCAGAAATTAACAATAGTGTCGTGGTTGCAACCGAATCAATTAAAGGCCGGTACCAACAAGGAATTTTTTAAAAAGCTAACTGTTAAAGCTGGGATTATATCGAAGGATCAACAACAATGCGTCCTACTGTTGGATGAGATACATTTAAAACAAGGTCTTGAGTACAATGCAAACCAAGGTATCATTGAAGGTTTCGAAGATTTGGGTCATCGTGTACGTATTAGTAAAATTGCCACCAATGCTTTAGTTTTTATGGCAGGAGGACTACTCCAGAGGTGCAAAATTCCTGTCAGTTATTATTTGTCGCCAGGTGCAGTCAAGCACGAATTTTTATATAACTTTATTTTCCAAAACATACATGCACTTCAAGGAGTAGGACTTCAAGTACATGTGGCAACATCCGATCAAGCAGCCACAAACAGGAGTGCATTTTCAAGCTTGGGCATTTCCGAAGCACAAACGCACTTTTATGTGAATGATTCCAAAATTTTTGGTATGTACGATGTTCCCCATTTAATCAAAAGCATAAGTAGCTATCTACTTTCTAATTATTTTTATGTGGAAGGCAAGAAGATTTCATGGCACGACATCGAGGAAGAGCACAAAATAGACAAAAAATCAACTACTGCACGAGCTGCCGTAAAAATCATATTAACCCTAATACATTTCAAAAAATTAAAGTTAAATTTGCTCAAGTATTTTCACATACAATGAGTGCTTCCAGAAAGACGGTTGTGGGAACGGGTGAATTACAAAGTAGTACACGTAACACTGCCGACTTCCTGCAAAAAATGAATAAGTTGTTCGATTGCTTAAATAGGGCAGTGGACGTTTCGTCCCCGTAATAACAGTTAATCCTAATCCTATACGAGTCCCGAAAGATAAGTCCATGATAACAACCGGAAGGCAATTAAGTATAATTAGCGAACCAATAGAAAGGGTTGTTTTGTAAGCACTACAAACAGGTTGCTTTGTTTAAAGTATGCAAATAATAAAATGTTTGTGTAAAATATTTTGGTTTCCTATTCTGCTCCGAGCAATAAACAAGCAAAATTTGCAAGTGCTGAAAAGTGTTAGCCGTCGAGGGCAAGTGTCTTTAATTGTCAATAATTACAAGTTTAATTTTAAAAGAGATCTTGCTTCTAGTGAAAAATCTTGGCGGTGCCGTAACCCCGTTTATATGGATGGCATTTTTGATTATTGCCCAAAATATTTTTTTCAATTATTTACTATATTTGGACACCTAAATGGACATTACGTCCCGTTGGAGTTTTGCTTGCTAGTAGATAAATGTACCTATCTGCAAACAAATCATTGGAAAATTCAATAGCACAGTTTTGGAAAATTGAAGAATTCGCAGAAATACAGCATCATTCAAAGGAAGAGTTGGAATGTGAAGCGCATTTTGCTAACACTCACACAAGAGATGCAACAGGAAGAATTGTTGTATGCTTTCCCTTCAAAACTGATCCAACATGCTTGGGAGATTCCAAGGAAAACGCAATTAAACGACTTGAAGCATATGAAAGAAAGGCATTAAAGGATCCAGTCTTACAAGAACGATATTCTTTATTCATGAAAGTGTATGAAGGTTTGGGTCACATGACAAAGGCAGGCGATGATGAAGACATAACAATGCTAAATTATTTACCTGATCACGCGGTCTTCAAACAAAGTGATGAACCAAGAAAAATTCGAGTTCTTTTTGACGCCAGCAGCAAAACAACAAATCAAGTTTCCCTTAATTACATACTGATGATTGGACCAACCATCCAACAGAATCTATTTACAATAATAACACGATTTCGACAACATCGGTATGTTTTAACAGGAGATATAGTTAAAATGTATCGTCCGATACTAATAAAGGCAGAAGAATGCAATCTACAAAGGATAGTTTGGCGAGAAAGTGCAGACCAACTGATACAAGAGTACAAATTGAATACCGTGACATACGGTACGGCCTCAGCGCCATTCTTAGCAACACGATCATTACTTCAATTGGCAAAGGACAACATGGATCAGTATCCAAAAACGTGTGAAGTAATCTTCACCGATTTCTATGTCGACGACTTACTTACCGGAAATGATAACATGAATGAGTTAACGAAAACAAAGGAAGAACTAATACAAATAATGCATTCAGGAAGTTTTCATCTCGACAACTGGATGTCTAATTGCCCTCAACTATTAGAGGAAGGTGGAAACAGCACAATATTATCATCTTTTTAAAGTAAAGAATAAACCTATACGAACTGTCGGTGTAAGTTGGAACCCATGCAAAGACACAATTACTTACCAAGTTACAGAGGAGCCATCCTCTGCTATTACTAAAAGGCAAATATTGACTAGAATTAGTAAATTATTTGATCCTCTGGGATTAGTTGGACCAATAATCGTAAAATCGAAAATAGTCATGCAAAAATTGTAGCAGCTAAAGTCACATTGGGATGAGGCAGTTCCAAACAGCATATTTGAGGAATAGAAAATGATACAAGAAAATTTATATCATCTTAATGACATTCAGATACAAAGATATCTGCTTCAATCCAATTATAAGAATTTACAACTGCATGGTTTTGCTGTTGCTTCAGCGCATCCTTGTGGAGCAGTGATTTACGTACGATCATCAGAAGTTAATGAAAACACAGTAAGAATTGTGTGCTCAAAGCCAAGGGTTGCTCCGCTAAAAAAATCTCTCTACCCAGACTCGAGCTTTGTGCAGCGTTACTGTTGGCACAGCTTTTGAAAACAGTAAAAAATTCATTTAACTTAGACTTTAAACAAGTTTTTCTGTGGTCGGACTCTACTATAACCCTATGGTGGATAACCACCGAACCATATAAATTAAAAACGACTACCCTGCTGATCTGTTATCGAGAGGTTGTTTGCCACTACACATCCAAAAAAATGTTGTATGGTGGAATGGGCCTTCATGGCTCCACCAAGAAGAATCAAATTGGCCAAAACCAGTTTTGAATCCAACACCAAAATTTCAAGATGCAATACTTGAATTAAAACCCGCAACATTAGCATGCACTACAACAACAGTAAATTACAGCTTACTTCAAAAATTCTCGAGCTGGAAGAAGTTACAACGAGTAATGGAATACTGTTACAGATTCATAAATCGTGCAAGAAAGCATGCAAGCATATTACCAAAGACAACACAACTAACACTTGAAGAGTTAGAACTAGCTACAAGAAAAATAAACAGTATAGCTCAAGAAGAAGGTTTCTCAAGAGAAATTAAGGATCTTCAAGCAAACAACACAGTCGACAAGAAAAGTGAACTAATTATGTCAAATCCGAACCTAGATGAAAATTTATTAATCAGAGTAGGTGGAAGAATAGGAAGGGCAGAAGTCTCAATCGATCAAAGGCATCCTTACATTCTACCAAAAAACCATGACATAACGTAACTTATAACCAAAGAAGAACATGAAAGATTACTACATTGTAGTCAAGAACAGTTATTGGCAGCTGTTAGAATGAAGTTTTGGCCGCTAGCAGGTCGACAAATGCCAAAAAGGGCGGTTAAATCTTGTTTAACATGCTTTAAACGAAACCCAACGGTTGCTCAACACATAATGGGCGACTTACCTGCAACAAGAGTGACGGCAACTCAGCGTCCATTCTGGTTCCAGGAGTAGACTATGCCGGACCTATTTTAGTCGAGGACGGTAGAAGAAGAGGTAAACAAATAAACAATAAAGCATACTTGTGCATATTTGTATGATTTACAACGAAGGCTATACATGTAGAAGTGGTAAGCAATTTAACATTTGACAACTTCATAGCAGCTTTAAAACGCTGGGCACCCCTAGGCGAGTGCACTGTCTGTTAAGGTGCTTAGAACAGAAAGTTATTTGAAAGAATCCTTAGAGTGAATCAACACCTGGCAATCTTATACAGAAGCGGACGTGGGCTAGAGGTTAGCGCATTAGACTTCTACGCGGAAGATACAATATAGTGCTCTTTGCTTCAACTACCGCTTCTCTCTAGCCCGACGTATGGTTGAAAATACTTTTGGAATACTTGCGCAAAAATTTAGAATTTACTACAGACGAATACAAGCAAAACCAGAAAACGTTGATTATATTATAATAGGGACATGCGTACTTCATAATGTTTTAAAAATTCGGATGTTTTATACCACATACAGAAAATTTAATTTCCAAACCACCTGCCATATTTGAAAATTTAAGAAATCAAGGCGGACATGCAACTTTTGGTGCATTTAATGTAAGGGAAACATATAGAAACTTTTTCCTATCACCAGCGGGTGCTTATTATGCTATGAACTAACAGTAAAAGCGAAAGATGAGTTCCTCACAAAATTGCAAGATGTTATTGATGAAATACGACAAAATAGAGAAGCTATATTAATGGGAGACCTGAATGGAAGAACAGGAAGGAAAGTAAAGGACACGGTCGTTGGTCCATATGGAAAAACCATTACAAATGATAATGGGGAACGAATGACAGATCTCTGCAGAAAAAATGAATTAAAAATAATGAACGGTTTCTGTAAACATAAAGAAATATACAAATTTACGTGGACACAAGAAACCAGACAACTAAAAACCATAATTGACTACATTATAGTGAGACAAAAAGCAAAAATTAAAACAATTAATGTGAGAATTCATAGAGGACTCAATTGTGGATCCGATCACTATATACTAAAAGCGATAATTATATTCCCCTACCGAGAAGTACACGATAGCTATAAAAGGAAAAATATTCATAGTAGTGAACAAAACATGGAAACTATTGAAAATCCCAGATATAACCTAGAAAGTTTTAAAGAAGAAAGCACTCGGTTCCTCTACCAGCAAAGACTAGACGAAAAACTACTAGAAAATTACTACCAAAATGCAGAAAAAATATACGAACATGTGAAGGAAAGTATACACCAAGCGCCAAAAGAAGCTTTGGGAGAAAACACAGTGATAAAGAGTAACGGAAAGCTAATCTGGTCAAAAAATTGAATAGGAGGTGCAAAAGAAAAAGAATGCTTGCCTAAAATGGCTTAATACAAAAAGGATAGAAGATAGAGAAGAATGGAAAACTGTTAAAAGAAACTTGAAGAGACTGGCAATACAAGAAAAAAATGATGTGTGGGATAGGAAGTGTAGAGAGATAGAAATGTATATAGGCGGGCGGAAGTGTACAGAGGCATGGAAATTTATCAATAAGGTTCGAAATGACAACAACAATATGACCATACAGACAATCACTATACAAGAATGGGAAAAATATTATAAAAAATTACTCACCAAAGATAGATTAGAATTTAACGAAGAAGAAAAAGAAGATCACAACATAGTTGAAGGGAATTTTATAAACCTAGAAGTGGACACAATAACAAAAATTATAAAATCGCTAATAAATGGGAAAGCTACAGGTCCAGGAGGAATTAATGCAGAATTAGAAAAGAACGGAAGTCAAAAACTATTCAGAATAATAACTCAGATGTTTACTAAGTGTATAAATGGAGAACCGGGACCCCAAGAATGGAAGATTGGATGGATATCCTCAATACATAAAAAAGGAAATAGATAGGAATGTGGAAACTATAGGGGAATAACAGTAACAGCGACATTTAGTAGATTGTATGGGAGAATACTAAGATATATAGTAGAAAATGAATACAAAAGGAATGAAGCAGAAGAACAGAGTGGATTTAGAGCTGGACGGTCAACTATAGTCACCATATTCTGTATTAAACAAATAATTGAAAAGAAAATAGCTACAGAAAGAGAATTACATTGCTTTTCATAGATTTGGCAAAAGCGTATGACAATGTACCCATTGTCAAATTGTGGTCAGTATTGCAAGAGTTTGGCATTAATTATCAAAAGGATTTAGGTGTAGCACAGGTTTAAGGCAAGGGGATTGTGAATCCCCCACTTTATTTAAAATCTTTATAGAAAAAGCTATGAACAAATGGAAGAAAAAATGTAGTGGTATAGGAGTACAAATGAAAAAGAACCATTTGTACACATTACGGTTTGCGGACGACCAGGTGTTAGTAGCTCAGGGCAGAGACGATTTAGAATACATGACACGAAAACTGAAAGATGAATACACAGAATGGGGGCTTAACATTAATATAGATACGACCAAATATCGCTGTACTGGAGGCTCGTCAGAAAATCTACAACTAGATAATATTACCGTGCGAAGAATATAAATACCTGGGAATAAAATACACAAGGATGGGAAAGATACGCATAAGATAAAACGACGAATAGCGGATGGACGAACCGTAACTAAAAGACTGAATGGAATTTGGTGGAGCAAGGAAATTACCAAAAACAGAAAAATTAATATATACAATGCACTGGTGAAGAGTATAGTAACATATGGAGCAGAGGTATGGAGAATAAATGAAACCGAAAAAAGAAAAATTCAAGCAGTAGAAATGGATGTATTAAGAAGATCGGCAAGAATATCTCGAAGAGACCATGTAACAAATCAGAGAGTAAGGGAAATAATGAATATTCACGATACTATAATTGAGAATATAGAACAAAAACAATTAATTTATTATGGCCACGTAAGGCGAATGGAAGAAGAAAGACTACCGAGAGCAGTGATGGAATGGTTACCTCTAGAAAGAAGAAAACGCGGAAAGCCACGAAGAACATGAGGAGAAGGTATTAGAGGAGCCATGAGTGACAGAGGCCTCACAGAAGAACAAACC
>JABXWE010027867.1:0-12504 GCA_014611495.1 Limonius californicus
TGCTATCACTGTCATTTGACCTTTCATTATTTCCGTCATTAGTTGCAGCAGAAGTAATTTGTTCTGAAATATATTGGGTTTTTTCTTCATCTCCTTCACAAAGAATTTCTTTTGAAGTTGAAGGTCCTAAATTTCTATCCGACTTTTCTTTTTCTTCTCTACTTTTGGTCAAAAATGATTCTATTGCACCACTAAGTTTTTTTTTCTCCTCTGTTTTCGCCTCTTTTTTCTGTCTATATTGAAAACCCGAAAGTCGTTTTCTTTTTCTTTCGGACATTTTAAAATAATCACAAAACACTGCGAATGTAACAAAAATAAGCAAAAACAAAAAACTATAATATGTAATATTGTTTCTATTGTTTATCGAAATAATAACTGTAACCCGCACCTGTGAATAATAAAATGTTTGATAAATACACACTAATAATAATTCCTCATTACTCTATTCGCATTCGCGACCGTCGCGTAAACTGGTAAATATATAACTAAAAATGAAAATAAAAACTAGAATGTATTTTTTCTTACGATTAAAGCCAACTCGGCGAATCCATTACAAAAAAAAAACACATAAAAAACGCATCTGAGAAGCCGCCGCCGCCCTAAAAAAATAGGCGAAATTTTTTATTGCTTTACTTTGACCTTTGACGAAAGCCGATAACGCGACAGCGACGCCGACGGGGCAACAAAAAATAGTTTGTCGGCAGTTTTAAATATAGGAGAGATTAGGTATAATATTATTATTATGTGTTTGGATTGGAATGAAAGAAAGAGGATAAATAAATTGCATTTTAGTGTTTCAATCAACGGTGTTATACAGGGCTGAGGTCATAAAATATTTAATAAGAATGTTATTCGGGAAAATAGAATCATTACTTAATTTTTTTGTTATTTGTATTTAAGAAAAAAGAAAAGATCAGTGGTGGCTGTTTTGGCCGCCCCTATTCCTGGCCGCCCGTGTGCACCGCACACTTTGCACACATGGTAGCGGCGGCCCTGCTGAAACACGCTCACATTCCGATGAACTGCATGGTATAAGCATTGAGCAATTCATGAGTGGATTTAAGTCCTTTGGAACAACAGAACTGTTTTCCAGATAATCTCTGTAGCTGTTTTTTATTTTAGTTGCATTTAGTCTGAATCTGGCACAAAGTTTTTCAATCTCGGGCTCGCCGTATCCTACGCGTTTGTTTGAAGGCCAACTGTTACTTTCGAGCACTTTCAATTCTGAAAGAAGTGATTTGTAATCTTCTTGATGAGGGTTGGGGCCTGCAGTTGATGGTTCCTTGCTACTTCTTGTAGTTAATAGTCTTCTTTTAAGATTGTTTATTATACTTGAAAGTAATTGCTGGTTGTTGATAGATGAAATTTTGGCATTCTCTTTTACAGGTACGCCACAAAAGTTACCCTCAATTGATGCCCTCTTGGCTTTCAGACAACAATGAAAGTTCGGCTAGTATATCATACATAATTGCCAAATCAAAAAGAAATTGAATTTATGTAAGGCGTTTAATTAACCCACTATACATGGCCCTTTCAGTAGGAGTTCTACTTTTGTCATCTTTAGCCTTATTGAAATGTGAGTGTAATGCTTGATATCCATACCAAACAGCTGTTACCGACTTAAAAGAGTTCGCTACCCATCTTGTACCTAATGTTCGCCCAATTTTGTTCAGTTGAAGGTCAAGCTCATGAGCACACTGGGCTAATTCCCGTTGGTTTTTAGGTGATCTGCTATAAAGAGTGTATAATTTATCCATAAAAATTTGAAAGTGGTTAACAGCCCCCACATTATCGACTGAATCACTTACAGCTAATTCTATCCTGTGGTTCATGCAGTGCCAAAGAATAATGTTAGGATAGTTTTGAGCCAACTTTTCTGCAACGCCAGATCTCTTTCCTAACATGACACTGGCGCCATCACTTGCAAATGCAACCAAATTCTCCTTGAGATAGTCATCGCAGAAATCTTGTTCATTCAAACAGTTTAATAGGGTCCGCAAAACAGTATCAGCAGTTTCATTTGGCAGCTCAATCAGGTCCAAAAATAAAAAGTTTGGTGGAAGCTCTTTGCTAGTTTCACATTTTAAGTAAACAATCAAAGCAGATTTAGTACCCAGGCTTGTAATTTCGTCAATTATTACTGAAATTTTGCCTGCAATTTTCAGAATTTGTTGGGCGATTCTTTTTTTCATTTCGACTGCAACGTGATTGATAACTTCTGTTGCACTAAATCTAGAATGTAACCCAATACCAATGTCGACACCATTTAACTGTTGGAGCTCCAAAAGCTCAAAATGATCAGAATAAGGTCTATCACTTTTTGCCAGGTAGTATGCGGACCTGAATACTTTTATAGTAGATTGAATATGAGACGCGTTCATTTTGTCACAAACCTTTTCTATTGTTTCTGATTTTGCCTTTACTGATATGGTCTCTGCTGTAATGTGACTTGTTGACTGTTTGTGCTTAAAAATCTTTTTTCTTAAAGAAGTGAGCTGGGCTGACTTCGTAGACCCATTAAAAGTGACTGTAAATGAACACCATTCTTTTGAAGTTAGTGCGATGCGTTCCTTTTTAAGTGCACCAAGGTGTGAAACTTGTTTGCATAATGTGCAGCCTAATTTACCGTTTTGGCAATTTAGCCAAGGAAACGCATCTTTCTTGCGATCCCACATTTCTCTAGTCCATATAGAGGGCCATTTTGAATTGTTATGTAAACTAGAATCAGCTATAGGTACCTGTACTTACAGTTGGGATTTCACTTTCATCATCTGATTGGGTAGGTAGATCAGTCTCCATCTCCAGTTCTGACGTTAACGAAGATGGCAGCAACAATGGTTCACTTTCGTTAGGGGAAGATGAAGGTATATTAGAGTTTGGTTCTGAGGTCGATGGCACAACCAATAGTTCAATTTCATTAGAAAGATTGGTCTTACTTGTTATGTCTGATGCCTCCCTTTTAGGTTGACTAAAGTACGACATTAACGTTTTCATTTTCAGTTTTTTCACACTTGCTTCCATGATAACGGTAAGGTACTTAACACTTTAATAGATTACTTTTAATAACTTGTGCACGTGCAGTCGAATCAGTAAGTAAAACGAATATATAACAGTATTTATAACAATCAGTGTCAATCACACTCGACACACTCGCGCAAAAAACTAACCTGACTCACCAGCAGATAGAGACAATAGAAACTGACAAGTCACTGCAAGTGAGCGAAATACGAGGCGGAGGATGGGAATGGGTTGGGAGGGGAGTGCGGAATGAGGAAAGGGAAGGTTGACTTTGGTTGTGTGATCGCCTTCGCACACAGAAATGGATCACACTCACAGGGCTGCTGAACTGAACTACTTCCGGCCTCTTCCGCACCACGTTATTTGGTACGTTCGATTGAGCATCGCTCATAGTTGCAATGAAAAAAGAACACACTTTTCAGTAAATGTGCTAGTATATTTAATTTTTTGTACTTGCCTTTTATTTTTTTAAAGTTTATTGCCGGAACTAGTAAATATATTTTTATTCAAAAACTTTTCAATTCAAAATTATAAATTTTTTAAATATTTATTTAAATTTTCCACAAAACCAGTGGGGGAACGCCGTTCCCCCCCGTTCCCCCTCCACTACAACACTTGTCAAATAACCCAAGTACACAATTTCATAATTTAGAAACGAGTGCTTATCTAAGCGAAATTGTAAGCGGTATTTCACGGCGGTTTCAAAAACTTCACGTAAAATTTCAAAATGCTCTGCTAAGCTATACGTTGCCACCAAAATGTCGTCCAAATACAACACTATTTTATTATCGCGAATTAGGTTTCCGAAAATTTCATGTGTATACCTGTTAAAAGCACGGGGACTATTTGTTAATCCAAACGGCATTTTGAGATATTCAAATTGATCTAAAGGAGTGACAAATGAAGTATATTTGATAGAGGATTCCGCCATTTTGACGTGGTGGAATCCATTCTTGAGATCTAAACTGCTGAAAATTCCTTTATCTTTAAGCCTGTTTCAATGGTCATCTATTAGCGGGGACGGAAAATTATCCCTGACAGTAATTTTGTTGATTTCTCGAAAGTCAACACATAGGTAAGCGTATTTCATCATTTTTCTTTCGTACAAGAACAATATTGGACTGGAATAAGGGGAATTACTAGGTCTAATAGTTCCATTTGCCAATAATTCATCTAAAATTTGCTGAAGTTTATTCTTCTCATAAAAAGACAGACGCCTAGGTCTGAACGAAATTGGCTGTTCATGCTTTAACCCTTTGGCTACCAGAGATCCTTGGTAGTACCATCAAAATTTAGAACCTCCAAATACCAAGTACTAATATCTTTAAATTTATTCAGGTTTATTTGTAATTTCTATCTTAAAATAGATCAAATATTTTATTACTTGTTAAAAAAATAACATTTTACGTTTTTTTATTGTTTTTCAGATATCGGTACTTAGAAGTACCGCTGGCAGTTAAACGGTTAAATGCAAAAAAATTCTTAACAGTATTTATTAAAAACAAATACATTGGTGTCCTGATTTATTATTATGAATATCAGAAAATATCATGATATTCACTAAAACAGTTCTTTTTGTCATTAACACAAAGGAAAACCCCGCAGGAGGAGGACATAGAATGTGGTTTCGACTGGATAGCTCTGCTGCTACATAACTTACAACGTCCTCTTCTTTCAACAAATTTAGGCCAGTGGTTTCCGAGATTTCCAAGTCGGACACTGTTTGAAACGCTGTAATTATAGCGTCTCTTCCTGGAAGAAGTTGTGTCGGATTTTCGTTTTTTCTCACAGGATTTCTTCTTGATTAGGCCAAGAGTAACATCACGACGAAAATCTAATAAACTGTTTGAAAGTTCATCAGAAATAAGCTGCTTGTATATAACATATGAGTTTAAGAATGCAATTTCTAAGCATGCCCAAAAAATTCTATGTTACCATTTTTTAGATCTCCTATCTATTCCATAGTAGATGCGTAGTTGGTCATGGCGATCAACTCCTCCCATACATTTATTGTAATCTTCAATTATAAGAGGAGCACGTACATCAGTTTTTGATCCAGTTTTGTCTCTTCTGTTTACAGTTCCATGAAAGTTGGAAGCAAGGGTTACGATCTTATTGTCTTTCCACTTATAATAAGTTATACCGGTGTTAGACACACGGTAATCAATGTCACCGCGCTTAATAGCTTTATCGGTAATCATGTTTGGTGGATTTCCTTTCCTGTTAGACTTAATAGTGCCACAGGCCAAAGTCTTTTCTATTTTTAATTTTTCAAGCAACTTGACAGAGGTATAATAATTGTCAAGATAAATGATCTTATTCTTGCCCCATTCTCCTTCAGTAAGATTTAACACAACTCTTTCACACATTTGGAAATCACTAAATTTCTCGCTTAGTTTTGAGTTTTTACCTTGGTATACCTCAAATTTTTTAATGTACCCATTCATGTCCGCAAGGCACCACAACTTGTAACCCCTCTTTATGGGTTTCATTGGGTTATACTGCTTCAAGCAGCTACGACCCTTAAATCTAATTATGGATTCATCGACAGCGAGTTTTCTAGTACCAACATACAAATTTTTGAATTAATTGTTTACAGTCTCAAGTAAGGGCCTTACTTTATAAAGTTTATCTGTGTTATTAATAGGTATACTACTATTATCATTAACATGCAAATATGATAAAATATCTCTAAATCTATTTCTGGACATGGTTTGTGGAATAATTGACACATCAAAATCTTCTGCCGAAGACCAGTAACTTGGCAAATTAGGTAAAATGTGATAACCCATTGTTGGGATATTTGAAATGCAATTTCTTGACATCGCCCTAGATGGCGTTACATGTAGCATGTTGTTAATAAAGGCAGTGCTGGACGACACTTCGTAATCAGCCTCTCTTAAGCATGGTTGTGTTTTAAGATACGGATCCTGTTCCCTCCAACAACATCTTAACATGGCGCAGTCGGAAAAGTGAAATAAATAATAAATTAAATAAGTGAAAAGTAAATAAACAAATTGATGTAAATGAAGTAGAAATAAAGCCTACTTAAATAAAGAAATGAACGAAAATAAGTGTTAAAACGTGTAGATAACAAATCAAGTAAATAAATAAGTGAAACACCACGTGCACCGGAGATAATAAAAATGGAGGGTCAAGCACAAAGACCTCGCGCTTTGGAGTTCGAAGGGCAAATGTCGGAAAATTGGGATTTTTTCAAACAGAAATTTGAGATTTACATGAAGGCCTCAGGTTTTGATACGGAAGACGAAACGAGAAAAGGCTACCGACTTCTGAACCTAATTGGTGATAGGGCGTTAAAAATTTACAACACTTTTGTTTTTGCAGAAACAGAAGATAAAACGAAGTGCGATGTAATAATATCGAAATTTGATGCAAAATTTTTACCAACAAAAAATGTAACGTATAAAAGGCATCCGTTTTTTACACGAAATAAAAAATCAACTGAAACAATGGACGAGTACTGTACTGAATTAAGTAAATTAGCAGCTTCTTGTGAGTTTAGTGTGCTAACAGACAGTTTAATTAAAGACAGAATTATTTTGGGAATCAGTGAAATAAACATTAAGGACCGGTTACTGCGAGAACCAAATTTAAATCTAGAAAGGGCGATGGAAATCTGCCGCATCGCGGAAACAACGAAAAGGCAAATTGAAGCAATTAATGGAAATGAAAATGGAGAAGTAAATTGGGCGAAATTCAACAAAACTCCGGCTTCTGGGAGATTTACACAACAGAAATGGTACCCGGCTAAAGGTCAGCCAGTTTACAAACCAGTTGCAGCAGCAGCAGCGGTGCAGCAACAAAAGCAGCAGGTGCATTTTCGACCACCACCACCACCCAGACAGAACTTCAGCAAAGCACCGGCAGGTGGCAGCAAGGTGAAAATAATAAATAATTGTAGCCGTTGTCTTTTTTCCCACGAAATAAATAAGTGCCCAGCGTTTGGTAAAACTTGCAGTGCATGCAATAGATTAAATCACTTTAGGTCAGCATATAAAGGTAAAATTAATTTAGTTGAGGTTGATTATTATGATAATGAAAATGCTGGTAATGAACCCAATATGTTTATTGGTAATGTAAGTGAAATTAATGTTCTAGAAAGATGGACTGAAGAATGTATGTTAAATGATAAAATTAAGGTTGTTTTTAGGTTAGATACTGGAGCCGATTGCTCAATAATTCCATTGAGTGAATTTAAGAAATTAAATCAAAATAATGATATTAAATTGTGTAAATCAGTAGGCATAATAACCACAGTTACAAATGAAATCTTACGTCCTGTAGGTACGTGTAGTTTAAAAATTAGTACACCCAGCAATAAGATGTCAGGAATAATAAAATTTCAAATCCTAGATGTAAATAAAGCAATTTTAGGATTAGATGCATGTATAAAATTAAATTTATTAGAGAGAAATAAGCAAATTAATAATATAAATGAAAAAAATACTGTTAAAGAGTTACTAAATAAATACGATGATGTGTTTCAGGGAATAGGTTGTTTAAAAGGTGATAAATATAATATCGAATTAAGGGATGATGCAATTCCCAAAATTCATCCGCCTCGAAAGGTTCCTTTTGCTTTACATAATAAGCTTAAAATTAAACTGTGTGAAATGGAACAAAATAATATCATTAAAAAAATTGATGAGCCTACCGAATAGGTTAATTCATTAGTAGTAGTCCCTAAGAAAAATTTAGAAATTCGAATATGCATTGATCCGAAAGATCTCAATAAAGCAATCAAACGAGAGCATTTTTACATACCATCCCTAGAAGATATAACAAGCAAATTAAAAGGTGCAACTGTATTTAGTGTAGTCGATTGTTCAAATGGGTTTTGGCAGGTACAACTGACCGAACAAAGCAGTAAATTGTGCACATTTAACACGCCATTTGGGCGTTATCGTTTCTTACGGCTACCTTATGGTGTCGCTTCTGCCCCCGAAGTTTTTCAAAAGAGAATTAGTCAGGTATTTGAAGGTCACATAGGAATTGACACTTACATTGATGATATTCTGATTTATGGGAAAAATTTAGAAGAGCACAACGAACGGGTTGAAAAGGTTTTGAAATTGGCTAGGGAGCATGGTATTAAGTATAATAAAAATAAATGTAAATTTGCAGTAAATAAAGTTAAATAGGGGAAATGTGGCGATGATGGCACCCTTTTTTTTAAACCATTTTTAAAAATTGGTTATTAGACATACAGATTCGGTGCTTGGTGGGATTAATAGAGAAAAACAAGTACTATAATGGAGCAACTTCATTTTACAAATTTGTGTTATAATATGGGACTTATTTATTTATTTTAAATTGATAAAGTGTGCCATCATTGCAACACTAGTATTTGTATGATGGCATATACTATGATGGGTTCAGAAAACAGGTCCAAATAACTCAAAATAACTCATTTTATTGAAAGAAAGGTACATATAAAAAAGTACAGAGTATATTTAATTACAGAGTTCAGAAGTGAATTGTTTAATACGGCGATCGACGCCAGCACAGTCAACGTGGCACCAAGATAGGCAATTATCGCACCTAATCCAGAAGTCCATTTTACGTGATTCTAAGTAAAGCCCGTTACAATAAAGGCAAGCCACATCATCGGATTCGTCATCATTATTTTGAAATTGTGTCTCTTCGCCCTCCTCATCTAACGCGGTGATTTTTCTTTTAGCTTGTCTAGATAATTTTGCTCTTTGTTGTATTGCTTTCTGTTCCTCTTGTTTTCTAGCTTCTTTAATATCTGGTGTTGTGTTAACTATTCCACATTTTCCACGTTTCCTTCCTTTGCGATTGCTACTGGAGGCCGCTCGAGCAACTGGTATAGGTGACAGTTCTTCAATACTAATCGACAAACCTTCTTTAATATTGCTACCACTCGAAGAACTCTCTGCTGTGGCGAGACCACTTGAAGAACTTTCTCCTGTGGCGAGGTCTTCTCTGCATGGGGTTTTGTCTGCAGATGTTTGTGTTTCAGATGAACCATTTTTACAGTTCTTAGTGTTATTCATATTATCAGTAGGTTTTTCAGTTGTCTCAGATGGTGCAAATAACCAATCATCGAAGATATTCGCATTTAGAGGGTTGATGCCTGTTTTTTTAAATGCTTGAACGTCATTTCCAATAGTTGCCGCTTTTAAATAGGCATCTGAAAACAAACCAGCAATTTGATACTGTGTTACTGCTCTTCCGGGATTAGCACGAAGCCACTGTTGAATAGCTTGATCATAATAAACTTGGAGGGGCCCAAAAAACCCAACATCTAATGGCTGTACCCGGTGGGTACAGTGGGCTGGGAAACAAAATAATATTATGTTGTTCTCTTTAGCTAATTCCAATACATTCAAGTGCTTATGGCTGGTGTGCCCGTCTAGTAAGAGCAATACTGGGTTATCTTCGCTTGGTTTGGCATAGTGAATAAAGTGCTTCAACCATCTGACGAATACTTCACCAGACATCCATCCGTTTTCCTGACAAAATCCTACCGATCCTGGGGGTGCATGATCTAACAACTCGTTCTTGAAATTCTTCCTTGCGAATATAAATGCGGGCGGAATATATGTGCCAACTGCATTCATAGCACATACTGCAGTAACATGTTGGCCTCTTTCGGCACTTGAAACAGTTCCCACCCGTTTTCGCCCTTTTGTGGCAAGTATTTTAGAAGGTTTCTTCTGTACTGTGGACAAGTCAGATTCGTCCATGTTGAAGATATTCTCGGGAGAAAATTTGTGCGAATCAAGTACAGAGGTCAGTGCTTTGAAATAATTACCAATATTTACTTTATTAAAAGCCTGGGCCCTAGCCAAGGATGTATTTTCCGGTGTTCGTAAGGATATCGACGGATTTCTTCTTAAAAAAGAGCGCAGCCAAGCCCAGCCAGCTTTTTTATGCTCTTTGTTGAAGCGGTGATTAATATTGTTTATCTCTGCTATTTCAAAGGCTAACGTCCGTAAATCAGCAGTTGTAAGGCCATAAAAGCGTTCTTCAAGCTTCTTTATATGTGAGACTAATTGTTCCTCTACTTCTTTGATAAATGTGGGCTGGCAACCTCCAAGATTCCCTTTTGTACTTCCAAGTTTACTTTTGCACCTACGCCGTAAAGTAGTTGCAGGTACGTCATATGTCTTTGCTACTAGTTTCCATCCCATTTTCCCGTCCTTTACATCTTTTATGGCATTACTCATGTTCACTTCTTCCCACACTTGCCTTGTCTTTTGGTTTTCCATCATATCTGAAATTTTAAAAATCGTGTCTAGGCACATTATAATGAATAAATCGAAGTATTTCTATGATGGCATACTATGCCGTCATAGAAACATGTTAGGTATGCTATCATTGCGACAAACGCACACTTTACTTCAGGCGGCAACAAATTACAACAAATGGAACATAATCTTAAATACAGCAACGGCATTGTAATCACAACACATCATTTCCCCCAACACAACAGAAAATAAATCGTTGTTAATTAATTTCTGAAGATTACAGTAAGAAATAGAACGCAAGTATAAAAACTTTGGTCCTTACCTAAATTATTAACACTTGGCATTCGTCACACGATCGTACTATGACACAACCGCTCACATTCTAACGTTCACAAGGTCGTTCTGTAACGTACACAAAGGCGCCAAATTTAAAATTCGTTTCAGTAACCGAGATTTACACAATATGCCATCATAACAAGGGTGCCGTCATCGCCACATTTCCCCTATATGGGTCACATAATTAGTGAAAAAGGTTTAGAAATAGATGAAGAGAAAATACAAGCCATAAATAAAATGGCTAGGCCTAATGATAAAAAAGGCGTAGAACGTTTTTTAGGGGTTGTTAATTATTTAAACAAATTCATACAAAGTTACTCTGATGTAACAGCACCTCTGAGAGAATTGTTAAAAAATGAAGTTTTATTTCATTGGGAAAGCCAGCATGAAATAGCTTTCAGCAAATTAAAAGAAGCATTAATAAATGCACCCATCTTAAATTTTTTTTCAATTAATGACCCAATAACGATATCATGTGATGCTTCAAGTGAAGGATGTGGAGCAGTTTTGCTTCAAAACGAGAAACCAGTGGCGTATGCGTCAAAGGCATTTACAGATACTCAAAAACGGTACGCACAGATTGAAAAAGAGATGTTAGCTATTGTTTTTATGTACCAAGTTCCATCAGTTTATATACGGTCGTACTGATGTAACTATAGAAAATGATCATAAACCATTAATGGCAATATATAAAAAACCACTTTTGTCAGCCCCAGCACGTCTTCAAAGAATGTTAATGTTACTTCAGCCATATTCTTTTGATTTAATATACAAAAAAGGTAAAGAATTGCTGTTAGCAGATATTTTATCCAGAGCATTTATACCGGATATTGATTGTGAATTTGAGGGAAAATTTAATCAACTAGAATATCAGTTATGCATGGTTATTGATACGTTGCCAATATCTGATGAAAAACTTAATCAATTTAGAAATGAAACACTAAAAGACATACAATTAGGTAAGTTAATTGATGTAATTAAAATGGGGTTTCCGGAAAATAAAAATCAAATCAGTAAAGAGTTGACACACTATTGGTCAATACGAGACGAATTAACGGTAGTCAACAATTTAATATTTAAAGGGGAAAAAATCGTGGTTCCGCAATCCATGAGACGAGAAATGCTTAATTTGTTGCATCGAACTCACTTGGGAAGAGAAAAGACTAAATTACGAGCCAGAGAAATTTTTTATTGGCCAAGCCTTAATAATGATATTAACAATTTAGTGGACTCTTGTGAAATTTGCCTATCGTTTAGGAATCTTAACCAAAAAGAACCTTTACTACCACACAAAATTCCAGGTAGGGTTTGGGAAAAAATAGGCGTTGATATTTTTGATACGAACAATGCAAAATATTTATTAGCAGTAGATTATTTTTCAAAATTTGTAGAAGTCAAAGAAATCCATACAAACAATTTTGCTAGAGTAAGTTCTGTTTTAAGAGAAATATTTTGTAGGCATGGGATACCAGAAATCGTAATTTCTGATAATGGCCCACCATTTAATTCTCACGAATTTGCAGAATTTGCTAAAAAATGGGGTTTCACCCATCGTACTTCCAGTCCCCACTTTCCTCAGTCAAATGGTCAAGTAGAAAATGCTATAGGTACAGTAAAAAGAACCATTTTGAAGGCAGAAATGGACGGAAATGATATAAACATGGTATTACTAGATTTAATGAACACAACAATTTCCTGTAATATACCTAGTCCAGCACAATTATTATTTAATAGACGACTAAGAACACATTTACCAATTAATAAAAAATTACTGGAACCAAAATTTACAAATTTTAATCAGGTAAAAATCGAATTTAAGAAAAGACAGAACAGGGCAGTAGAATATTACAATAAAAATGCAAAAAATTTAGAGAAGTTAAAAATAGGGGATATCGTAATGATTCAAAATTTT
>JABXWE010027868.1:0-14742 GCA_014611495.1 Limonius californicus
GAACTTAAACAGTGTAGAATAGTATAGACCCATAAGTCTCTTACCGGTACTATCCAAGCTGTTTGAAAAACTGCTGCTAAAACGACTAAGGCCAATATTGGATGAAAGAGAACTTATACCCAACCACCAGTTTGGGTTTAGAAGCCAACACAGTACGACACAACACACAGGTACATAGAATTGTCAATCAAATAAACAATGACCTGGAATCTAAAAAATATTGCTCTGCGGTATTCCTTGACGTCAAACAGGCGTTTGATAAAGTACGGCATAAAGGCCTATGCTATAAACTCAAAAAAGGACTACCGGACCATTTCTGTGAAATTATTGAATCTTACCTAGAATGTAGATGGTTCCTGGTGAAGCAGGGAGAGGACTTAACAGATTTGTACCCCACTGCCTCCGGAGTATACCTCAGAGCAGTGTACTGGGACCAGTACTTTATACACTATACACAGCTGACATACCCACAACCAACCTAACAACTACAGCTGCTTTTGCTGATAATACGGCTATACTAACATCAGATACCAACCGAATATTGCATCTGCGAACCTGCAGAATAGCCTGAGTTTGACCGGGGACTGGATGAAGAAATGGAAAATCCAAGTTAACAATTCCAAGTCTTCTCACATCACATTTACCAGTCCAACTGTAACAGTTAATGGCACCCTAATTCCACAAACCGAAGAAGTAAAATATCTGGGTATGCATCTAGATCGACGGCTCGCATGGCGTAAACATATATTCACCAAAAGGAAGCAACTCGGAATAAAATTTAGTCAAATGTACTGGCTACTTGCCATAAACTCTCAGATGAAAATGGAAAATAAGCTTCTACTTTACAGGACTGTTATTAAACTCATATGGACCTACGGGCTACAATTTTGGGGTACTGCCAGCACCTTTAATATCGAAATCTTACAAAGGTTCCAGAATAAAGTACTTAGATGCATCGTCAACGCACCGTGGTATGTGCCCAATTACGTAATTCAAAGTGATCTCAATATTGAATCAGTGCGGGAAGTTATAAAAAATTATTATGAGAAATATCAAGACAGACTCTCTGTGCATCCTAACAGCTTTTAGACAATCAAAATGAAATTAGAAGGCTAAAACGTTTCAAACCTTCGGACCTGTCAAACAGGGTCGATTCATTAATGTATGTATATACTTTGATCATCAAAAATATGAATATTAACATATTGTAACCAAACAATTAGTTGTTAATTTTATAAGTAAGGGAGCCTTCAGTGGATTGCTCTTGGCATGTCTTAGTTAGTTTAGTACATTATTATCACAACATTTACCTATTGTTCGTCTGGAACAGATTGTAAATATGCAATAAATTTCCAAAAAAAAAAAAAAATAAGAAGACAACGGGGACACCAATGTTTGTTTGCTAAATCATAGGCGCAAAAGATAAAAAGTAAAATTTTGTGTAGAAACCTTTTTAGTATCGCTGATACTAGAATTTGCAGTTAAAATGGTTACAGACCAAGAGAAACCATAGCTAATGACAGTATAATTTTTTCAGAATTCCAAGAATAATAATACTAAAAAAGGGCTTTTAGAAAATGACGGCATCAATGGTAATAAATATTACAAGGAAGCTGTTTGAGCATCGCTGATATTCAGAAAGTAATATACATTTGAATAAACTCAAGCTCAAGCCAGAAACTTTTCTAGGGATGCCACTGGGCCATCTCTGGGATACCATATTTCACTAATAATTAAAATGGTCACGGAACTTCGGTGAGAACTATATAGTACATCGTATTTATGCCAATATGGATTTCTCAAAAATCCCGTTTGTGTTTGAGACCATACTATTAAAACTGTATAAATTTTTTGAACACCCGTGATATACCAATGTTTGTATATATATACATCTAGAATAGCTATAGATCTGGATAAAGGATGTTACTTTTTTTTAAATATATATCAGTACTGCATATAGCACAAACATTTAAGTGTTTTCGAAACCTATTTATTATTTATGGACTTTTAAGGTAACCAATTTGTTTGAAGTGCTGCTGACGTTAGACTTTAGAAAAATTTTATTATCTTTTTGGGGAAAATAATATTAAACTTTTGTGGGTAATCAGGTTTTTGTACTCAATTCCTGTGCCATCCTAATATTAGATTGTTCTAAACTATCTGTTTGAGTACTCCAGACGTATCAATTAATAGATATCTAAATATTGCCAATATACTACATTTGTAAAAATCTAGTATGGCTATAAATCCAAAATACACTAAAAAATACTAGGGTGGAATGTTCATTATTAGGCAAAATTCCCGTAAGTATTTGAAATAATAATATTAAAACATTGTAAGGAAACAGTTTGGCTACTACTGATATACTATAATTCAGATGATTTGATGAAGATGTATGCCACGGAAAAAATGAACTACTGCAATGAAGACGTTCAAGCATCGTTAAGATTCACAGCTTTTAAAAAGGTGGTGGAATTGGTTTGGGAACTGCTGTTATAAAACAATTTCTAGATATTAGCTATTCACTAATATAAACTTAACATACCTACATTCATAGACATTTAAAACGGCCGTGGAATCCCACGGGTGTATCAGAGTTTGTAAAAATCTATAAGGTAAACCCTTCCCGTAAACGAGAGAATATTAGAACCCTAGAAAGAAACCCCTTGACCGCCACTGGTATACTATAATTCGTACATCCTTAGACACAGATACAATCAATATTATTTCCGTTTCAACATAGCTAACATATTCACAGCTGTTTGTAAATTGTAGTAGAATTCGATTGAGGACTGCTGGTATATCACTATTTGAGACTTTTAAATTGGCCACTGACTCACATAAGCGGAGATTACTGGCAACGTTAATTTCCCGAATTCTTCTAAGTTTAACAAATTTACACTAAACGTTTTTAGAGAAACTGATTGGGTACCGCAGAAACACATGGTTTCTACATATTTAAAATGGACAAATTCAAATAGATACAGGAACCAATCGAGAAACTGTTTTTAAATGGATGTTAAAACAGTGTTAAACTTTTCGAACAAAATTATCAATAGATTTCGATAGTCCAGTCTATCCAATTCTATCAATTATTGGTATTCTTATGGGAATTTTCCTTTGTAAATGGAAATGCAGAAATAGCTGTACAAAGGCAAAAATTCATTGGCTGCCGCATTATCAAAAAAATAAGTCAAGAGGCAGCCCGAGGGTAATGCAGCGAATACCCTCGGCGATTGCATGGCGGCAGCAGTCCTGATTAAAGCATCTGCAAGTGACAAAGACAAGCAAATACACACGATCGAGTGTATTGGCGCTCTTCCTCAGGGAAATAACAGAATGCGTGACATTAGAACCTGTCGTAACTGCAGGAGAAGAACGCGACACATCAGCCATCGATTGCTCTCCGCTCGCGACAACGACGGCGGCGACGAATTCGCCGAGAATCAATGACATCAGCGTTGCCCACGGCGAAAACGCGAACCCGAAGAGTTTTACACATTCTGGGCGCTTAGCGTATCGGGATATGCCTTTATAAAGGGAATTTTCTATAGAATATCTGATGTCCCTTTAGTGTAAGACTTTTCATATCGGTCTCGATTCGAGTAAGCTCGCTTTGACACGAGTTAATTCAAAAAGGACTCAAGAACAATAAACCTGTAAATATTGCAACGGCACATGGTCATCCGAATTCAAACAGTGCCCAAATGATATACACAAACGAATTAAAAACAAGTTGCCGAAGAGACGTTCTGTTTTTTGCTACTACAATAAAGGGCGTGAAATCTACATAAGTACTGACAGTAACCTAAGTTCAATGAAACTTATGGACGTTAACTGAAATATATGGACATCTAATGGAAGCATACAATGCATCTGAAAAAATGTAATCTGTAAGTACTGCAAGTCATATAAATCCGGTATAATTTATAGGTAAGCAGAGTAATATATGGACGCTCAGTGAATTTTCAGGGAGCCCACAATGCATTTGTATTAGCTCAGTATAATCCATGGACATCTGATGTAATCTATGAACATTTGTGTAAACTATAAACTGCCGGTGTAATTTAGGGTACACGGAGTAATCTGTAGACATGGTCATCAGTAATGTATGGGCATGCAATGCAATGTGTAGTGGCCAATTGAATTCCTTAGCAGTCCAATGCATTTGTAATAGCCCCGTGTAATCAATGGATTTCTAATCTATGGGCACCTATGGTAAACTATGAACATTCGGTGTAATTTAACAGTCGGTGTAATCTATGGGCACCTGGAGTAATCTACAGGTATCTGATGTAATGTATGGTTATGGAAACCCACAATGCATTTATATTAACCCAGTGTAAACAATGAACTGCCTTGTAATCTCTATATACCCGGGGTAACTTGCAAATATCTGATGTAATGAAAGGTTACCGGTAATTTATGGGTATGCAGTGTAACTTATGGTCACTCATGATGAACTCCATGGGAGTCTACAGTGCATGTTTAACAGAATAGTTTAATAATCCATGGACGCCTAGTATATGAGTACATGGTGTAAATCTATAAATTGTCCGTGCTATCTTTGGATATCCTAAGTCACCTGTAGGCATCTGGTATAAAGTATGGTCACCGGTAATTTATGGGTGTGCCCTGTAACATATGTAGAGTCAGTGTGAAAATCTACAAAGTATATGTATGTATATACAGTGTAATGATCACGGACACCTAGTATGCAATCTATAAATTGTCAGCGTTATTTCTGGATATCCGGAGTAATCTGTAGGCATTTGGTGTAATGTATGGTCACCGGTAATATATTAATGTACAGTGTAACATATTGTAGGGCGAGTGAATTTCACGAGAGTCTACAATGCATCTATAATAGGCCCAGTGTAATAATCAATGGACACCTAGTATATTAATTAGTACGTGGTAGAATCTATAAATTGTCGGTGTTATCTCTGGATATCCGGAGTAATCTGTAGGCATCTGGTATAAAGTATGGTCACCGGTAATTTATGGGTGTGCCCTGTAACATATGTAGAGTTAGTGTGAAAATCTACAATGTATATGTATGTATATACAGTGTAATGATCACGGACACCTAGTATGCAATCTATAAATTGTCTGCGTTATTTCTGGATATCCGGAGTAATCTGTAGGCATCTGGTGTAATGTATGGTCACCGGTAATATGTTAGTGTACAGTGTAACATATTGTAAGGCGAGTGAATTTCATGAGAGTCTACAACGCATCTATAATAGGCCCAGTGTAATAATCAATGGACGCCTAGTATATTAGTACGTGGTAGAATCTATAAATTGTCGGTGTTATCTCTGGATATCCGGAGTAATCTGTAGGCATCTGGTATAAAGTATGGTCACCGGTAATTTATGGGTATGCAGTGTAACCTATGTATGATTAGTGTAAAAATCTTCAATGTATGTGTAATAGCCCAGTGTAATGATCATGGTCGCCTAGAACATAAGTAGATGGTGCAATCTATAAATTGTCGGTGTTATCTCTGGATATCCGGAGTCATCTGTAGGCATCTGGTATAAAGTATGGTAACCGGTAATTTATGAGTATGCAGTGTAACATATGTAGGATTAGTGTAAAAATCTACAATGTATGTGTAATAGCCCAGTGTAATGATTCTGGTCGTCTAGAACATAAGTAGATGATGCAATCTATAAATTGTCGGTGATATCTTTGAATATCCGGAGTAATCTGTAGGCATTTGGTGTAATGTATGGTCACCGGCAATATATGAGTGTACACTGTTACATATTGTAGGGCGAGTGAATTTCATGAGAGTCTACAATGCATCTGTAATAGGCCCAGTGTAATAATCAATGGACGCCTAGTATATTAGTACATGGTAGACTCTATAAATTGTCGGTGTTATCTCTGTATATCCGGAGTAATCTGTAGGCATCTGGTATAAAATATGGTCACCGGTAATTTATGAGTATGCAGTGTAACATATGTAGGATTAGTGTAAAAATCTACAATGTATGTGTAATAGCCCAGTGTAATGATCATGGTCGGCTAGAACATAAGTAGGTGGTGCAATCTATAAATTGTCGGTGTTATCTCTGGATATCCGGAGTCATCTATAGGCACCTGGTGTAATGTATGGTCACCGGTAATATATTAGTGTATAGTATAACATATTGTAGGGTCAGTGAATTTCATGCATCTGTAATAAGCCCAGTGTAATAATCAATGGACGGCTAGTATATGGTGGAATCTATAAATTGTCGTTGTTATCTCTGGATATCCGGAGTAATCTGTAGGTTTCTGGTGTAATGTATTGTCACCGGTAATTTATGGGTGTGCAGTATAAGATATGTAGGGTCAGTGATTTTCATGAGCGTCCAAAATGCATTTGTAATAGCCCAGTGTAATAATCCATGGACGCCTAATCTATACCTACTGTAATCTTCAGAAATCCGGCGTAATCTATGAAACCTGGTGCAATCTATGGGTGCTCGGAGTAATATGCAGGCATCTGGTGTAACGTATAGTCGCTGATGTAATCTACGGACGTAAATCTACCGGTGCCCTAAAACTTCATCTATATAATAAATGGGCGTCTGCGCAAATCGTTGTCTTTATTATAATCTGCTGATGTCCAGTAAGGTAAGAGTGTTAAAGTAATTTAAGAGGGTCGATTGTTAGAATCGGGGCGCGTATACAATTTACTAGCTTACAGTGTTATTTATAGATGTCTAGTAGAATCTTTAATTACACCTATAAATGCTAAGTGTAGTCTACAGCAACCCCGGGTAATCGATGGACTTCCTGTGTAATCTATAAGCACCCGGTATTCCGTACCAGTACTAGGATCCGAAAAATATACAATATTTGTATTCGTTGGGTGTCGGCATAATTTGTGAGTCTTCAGTGTAATTTGATAGCAAGGGTAATTTAAGAGTGTCTACTGTTCCTTGTGGGTGTTCGCTGAAATATTTGGGTTTTCAGTGCGATCTATAGCTGCTTTGTAGGTGTATAGTGTTAGAAGTTCATTTTTATATTTACATTTAATGACACCAGTAAATGTTCAGTACAGGCTATGATTAACGGATATAACAGCCGTGCGGCTGCTGTAGGTGCAGAATTGCCGCTGTAATGGATGTCCTCCCTATAAAACCGATGGGTTCCCTGTGTGAACGATGCTTTTGCCTTCTAATTGCTAACTTCACGGTGTGGTCGATGTCTTTACGAAGTAATCTATGCGCATGCGGGGTAATCTGTATGAACTCAGAGTAATCTATAGGTACCCTGATAATATATAGGGATCCAGTTTAATCTATGGGCATCCGCTGCCATGTATGGGCACCGGTAGCAATGTATGGTGCGCCGACCACTGCCCTAAAACTAAACCTGTGTAATACATGCGCATCGAGTGAAATCTACGGATGTCCAGCGTTATGAACATCTAATTTATGGGCGTTTAGTACAATTTATGAATATCCATTTCATATAGCTAGCCCCAAATGCCCCTTATACGCGACTTCGTGTAATCTCTACAAGTTTCGTGGTTGTTCGATATAAGTATTGTATTGTGTTGTGTGTAAGTGTATTGTATTCTATGGGTGTCTTTAATGCTATATCTAAATGCTAAACGTAATCTATCTATGACGTTTAGCATCAATTTAGCTTTGCCCCAAAACCAACTGTGTATATTCTGTGAATATCGATGAAATCTTTGTGCCTTCAGTCCAATCTGCATGTGGCTTGGTGTCCAATGGTATAATCGGACCGTCAAGTGTATTCTATTGGCAGCTTTATTCAATCCGCAGTTGCACAGTGTAACCTATAGAATGAATTTTATCAATGAATATTTACAAGTAAATGTTTTCATTGAAAGCCAACGTTAAACATTACTAATTAAGTAAAGTAGCCTGATATCTCAATGGAAGGGTTCCAAACAAGCTCAAAACAATTTAAATAATCTATACGCTGCCAAAGCAACACTACGAGTAATGAATAATGAGCGAGCATGTCCTAGATCGATTGATATGGGGAAATGGTCATCGTTAATTATTTGCGATCTAACTGGGATTGTGAGAAAAGTTTCATTAAAACTTTCAAATATACCCCGATGAAAAATTCAAGGATTGTGTCCGAAATAACTTGTGCCCTTCAACTTTCACCTCAACTAGCTTCAAGTTAGTGCATATTTCAGAAGTTGTGGGACCCAAGTACCTTTCTGATACACATAAATATTTAAAAGCGGAGTTGTTAGCTATCACGTTTCGTTAATTAAATTTAACGCTTTTAGGGCGAAATAACGAACTTTACCGCCTGCAGATAACTCAACCTACTACTCTCATCAAATTAGAATGCATGCAAATTCGGGAAAATATGATCTCGCAAACAGCTAACGGTGTATTAACCAAAGTGACAAAGGGCTCGCCGTTTACCCGGAGTAACTTTACCAAAAATATTTGACGCGGAAAATAATATTCAGTTGTCACGTTTTCATTTTACTTGTCCATCTAGTAAAGGTACACAGAATTTTCGTTTTACATTTATAATTACTAAATACTTAAAAAAAAACTGACAAAACGAGTATTTCCTCATCCTTCATTAACGGGCTATCATTTGAGACACTTTGTGATGCTCCACCCTTTTCATGACGCCCTCTGTAAAGTTTTGAAGGGAACTGAGGAAGGGGCACCTTCGCTTTCAACAACTTTTATCTAGGTGAGATAACCGTTAAATACATTTCCTTATACCACTGAGGTATAATTTGAGTTATTATGTAATTTTCTAATTATTTTTTATGACGCCCTCTGTGAATATCCAAAATTATATAAGGAAATGCATGACGCATTTAAAAATTGAAACATCTCAATTAGTTCGAAATGAGATACCGCTAAGTGTACTTCCTACCTCAATCAATGAGCGAGAATTTGGGTCACTTGCTGATGCTCTACCTGTCGCCGTCTGTAATATTCTAGAGTGAATAAAGAAAATGACACTTTCTTCATTTAAATTTTATATCTAGATGAGCTAGAAAGGAGATAACCGTTAAGTGTATTTCCTTATACCACCAATTACTGAGTTATATTTGAGTTAATATGTAATGCTGAAATTATTGTGCGACGTTCTCTGTGCATATCCAAAATCCCGACTTGTTTTGTGACGCCCTCTTGTGATTTTACAGAGTAAATAAAGGAAAGGTCGCTGTCCTTATTTAATTTTTTATCTAGATAAGCTAGAATTGAGATAACAGTTACGGGTATTTCCTTATACCAGAATCATTGAGCTACAATTTTAGTTAATATATAATGCTCTAATTATTTTGTGACGCTCTGTGTGTATATCCAAAATTGCACATGCATATATAATTTTCTGACCTACATCAGTTGCAAAGGACATACCGTTAAGTGTATTTCCTATCACAATCAGTGAACTATAATTTGGGCCACTTTGTGATGTTCGACTCGTTTTGTGAAGCCCTCTGTAATTTTCTACAGTAAATAAAGTAAAGGGAACGTTCTCCATTTAAATTTTGTATCTAGGTGAACTACAAATGAGATAACCGTTAAGTGTATTTCCTTATACCACAATCACTGAGTTATAATATTTGAGTTAATATGTAATGCTGTAATTGTTGTGCGACGTTCTCTGCGAATATCCAAAATTAGATGAAGAAATTGCACAATGCATATATAGTCCTGTGATCTACATTAATTGCAAGGGACATACCGTTAAGTGTATTTCCTATCACAATCACTGAACTATGATTTGGGTCACTTTGTGATGTTCGACCCGTTTTGTGACGCCCTCTGCAATTTTCTACAGTAAATAAATTAAACGGCACGTTCTCCATTTAAACTTTGTATCTAGATGATCTAAAAATGAGATATCCGTTAAGTGTGTTTCCATATACCACAACCACTAAGTTATAATACTTAAGTTAATATGTAATGCTGTAATTGTTGTGCGACGTTCTTCGTGAATATTCAAAATTAGATGAAGAAATTGCACAATGCATATATAATCACATGAACTACATTAACTGCAAGGGACATACCGTTAAGTGTATTTCCCACCTCAATCAATGGAGTTATAATTTGGGCCACCCGATTTGAGACGCCCTCTGTAATTTTCTAGAGTGAATAAAAGAAAGGGCACTTTCTCCGTTTAAATTATATAAGTAGATGAACTAGAAATGAGAACCGTTAAGTGCTTTTCTATATACCATAACCACTGAGTTATAATATTTGAGTTAATATGTAATCCTGTAATTATTTTGCTACATTCTCTGTGAATAACCAAAATTAGATGAAGAATTTGCACAATGCCTATATAATTCCGTTATCTGCATTAGCTGCAAAAGGACACATCGTTAAGTGTATTTTCTACCTCAGTAGATGAGGAAATTGCACAATACATGTATAATTTGTGATCGAAATACCGTTAAGTGTATTTCCCACCTCAATCAATAAGCTATAATTTGGGCCACTTTGTGATGCTCGACTCGTTTTTGACGCCTTTTACGATTTTCTAGAGTGAATAAAGGAAAGAGCATTGTCCCCACTTACATTTTTGATCTAGATGCGCTAAAATTGAGATATCTGTTAAGTGTATTTCCTTGCATCTCATTCATTGAGCTATAATTTGAGTTAATATATAATGGTGTAATTATTTTGCGACGTCTCTATGGTATTCAAAATTAGAAAGAGAAATTGCACAATGCATGTGTAATTATGTGATCTACATTAACTGCACGTAACATACCGTTAAGTGTATTTCCTACATCAATCAATATAATTTGGGGTATTTTGTGATGTTCCACGTGTTTTGTGATACCCTCTGTAATTTTCTAGATTCAATAAAGGAAACGACACCGTACTTATTTTATATATTTTTTTATAATTCTTTATCTAGATGATCTAAAAATGAGATATCCTTTAAGTGTATTTCCTTATACCACAATCAATGAGGAATAATTTAGGTTCCAAGCAATGCTCTAATCGTTCTGTGGGATCTCTTTGAATATAGTTAGAAAGTTATAGAAGAACATTTCACGATCCTTTTTAAACTTCTGTGATCTAGAAGAGATGGAAATCAGATTCCGTTAAATGTATCGCATAATACCTCTACCAATGTTCTATAAATGGGATTACTTTGTTAAGTCCCCAGGCGAGGTGGCGATCTCTATAGATTATTGAAATTCAAAACAGGAAATATCTTTCATACGAATTATGACTAAAAAAATACATTTCAAAAGCAGTTGTCCCTCCGCTTTAGCTAAATAACGAATGACAAAATATGAAACCAAAACAATCTAAAAAGTTAGTAGTTGCTGGCACTCTTCAAAATTTTAAAACTGCTGCCTCTGACACCAACGTTTCTGCAACAATTATGCAGTCGGCGCTTTCCGTTTTCCACTCTTGTTTATACAAAGAGCGAGGTTTACATACGATAGTGAACAGCAAAATGGAGGGACCTCAAAGTAAAGAATGGAGGAATCTTAAAGGACATTTCCGCAAACAAACCTCTCAATCTAAAAGTCCAAACACGCGACTTTCTCGAGGATCTGAACTTTTGTGCGTTGATAGTAGACGAAGAGTTGACATTTACTCGAGGCCCTACACGAAAAAGTGATAACACGTAAATTTATTCTGATCGAAAGTATTTACTCCATTTTGTTAATGAAATATTTGAGGAAGCTTTAATAAAGGTTAGCTTAAATAAGGAATTTATTTTAAGGTTTTTGCTACTGCTTTTATGGTTAGTTAGGAAAAAGTGACGCGAATGTATTCGCAAATAGAATTCCATCGATAGGAGAGCAAATTGAAGGATATAATAATTAAATATAGGAAACTACGTCTAGTGCCTTTAAAATGCAATTTTTGAAGTCTTTCTCGTACCTTCTCTACACATTTTCTGCTTCAAGTTACGTAAGAAGACTACGTAAGTGTTTCAGGTCGTCCCCAAGGATGCGGATAGAATATTTTACATCCACTTACCTGGAACAAGACAAATACATTAGTTTAAGGCGCAATACACATATATCATTAACAATATACGGGGGCGGAGAGGAATATCCGACTTTAAGTCACTGTTTGTTAGTGTTACTTCAGGAAAGTCAACAGATAAAAAAAGGATATTACCTTAAATGATCCATTTATAGATTTTTAATACAAATTTTCAATTTTTAGGGTAATAAATAATCTAACAAGCATCTATCCCTAATCTTCGTAAATTATTCTTTTAAATTAAAAATGATTCTGTAAAATCAACATTTGGTACTGCGTAGGTTGTTTTCATTTTTTGAGTTCGGAGGTAATCGCGAAATTCATCGCAAAGCGTTTAAAAACTTTATAAAAAGAAATAATTTGAAACTTAAATCTTTCGACATCTAATATCCGCTATATCGGGAAATAAGCTTCGTTGACATTTTTTCTCCCCGTCGAAGTTCGATGCCAAATATCGCACTCTCTCCTCTCCTGCCGGCCGTAGTTTGCTAACTTTTTATAAATTCGCCGCACTTCGCGGAATATTAAATTTCTGAAGTTCGTTCCCTTGGAGAAACGTTTGAATGATCTTTTTTTAAAAGATCACCGGCACATTTTTATCGCTCGAAATTGATGTGTGTTAGTTCCGAAATTTATTTTTTCCTGCTTCATTTTTCATCCTTGTTTACTCATAGCTTTGAGGAGGCTATTGTTGGCACAAGAGGTCTAGTTTAAGCAAATAACCTACCTATAGAAATGATAAGAAGAATCATGTGCTTTATCTTTGTTCAGAAATCACCGGCACACTTTTATCGTTTAAAACTCATGTCTGTTAATAAATTATTTTTTTGCTTATCGTTTGTCCTGGTTTGCTCAGAAGATCGAGGACATAATAAAATAATTATTTCAAGCATATACTTAATCTCACTTTGGAAACATCAACATTCACGTTCTATATTAACTGGTACATTTTTATTGTTCAGTAAATCGAAAATTTACCTTCCGTGTATACTTTTCCTACTTGTTTAGTCACTGAGAAGGCTATTCTTGGCACAATAAATAAATAATATAATCATAGTATCTCCCTGTATACAGTGTGTACGGAAGCCTATCACATTATTTCAAGGAGTGCACCTAGATGCAAAATGTAGTCTAAAAATCCCAATCACTTAAAGGTTTAGGCCCAGCTTCCTCTTCCCCAAATTGATGCAGCAAAGTTTCTGAACTGCTGGAATTCAAATTCAGGTCCAGTTTCAGCAAATCAAGTATTACATAAAATCATTGTTGTTTACTCATAGACTCGAGATAATTATTTACAGAACATTAAAGCTTTACGTTAAGCAAATATCACCACTTTAGAAAAAATCAACAATCATACACTTCATTTATTTTTTAAATCACCAGAACATTTTTAGAGATTGAAACACTTCATTTATTTTCTTTGTGTACTCATGGGCCCGAGGAAGATATTTGCAGTACAATAAAGCTCTAGTTTAGGCATATAAGATTATATATTTATTATGCGTTTTTAAATCACCGGAACATGTTTATTGATTGAAACAAAGGCCTATTCGTTCCAAAATACATATATATTCCAACTTTACTTCTTCTCGTTGTTTACTCATAGGCCCGAGGAACATATTTTCAGCACAATGAAGCTCTAGTTCAAACAAATATCATCACTATTGGATAAAATCAAAAATCATATACTTATTATACATTTTTAAATCACCGGAACATTTTTAAAGATTGAAACAAAGGCCTATTCGTTCCAAAATAGATATATTTCAACTTTACTTATTCTCGTTGTTTACTCATAGGCTCGAGGAAGATATTTTCAGTACAATAAAGCTCCTCTAGTTTAAGCAAATAACTAAACTTTTAGATAAAATCAACTCTCATATTCTTCTATATTTTTAAAATCACCAGCACATTTTTAGAGGCAAAATTGAGGCCTATTGGTTCCGAAATATAAGTTTTCCCGACTTCATTTCTTCTCGTTTTTTACTCATAGGCCCGAGGAAGATATCTGCAGTACAATAAAGCTCTAGTTTAAGCATATATGATTATATATTTATTATGCGTTTTTAAATCACCGGAACATGTTTATTGATTGAAACAAAGGCCTATTCGTTCTAAAATACATATATTCCCACTTTACTTCTTCTCGTTGTTTACTCATAGGCCCGAGGAAGTTATTAGCAGTACAATAAAGCTCTAGTTTAAGTAAATATCATCAATATAGGATAAAATCAAAAATCATATACTTATTATACATTTTTAAATCACCGGAACATTTTTAAAGATTGAAACAAAGGCCTATTCGTTCCAAAATAGATATATTTCAACTTTACTTATTCTCGTTGTTTACTCATAGGCTCGAGAAAGATATTTTCAGTACAATAAAGCTCCTCTAGTTTAAGCAAATAGGTAAACTTTTAGATAAAATCAACTCTCATATTCTTCTATATTTTTAAAATCACCAGCACATTTTTAGAGGCAAAAATTGAGGCCTATTGGTTCAGAAATATAAGTTTTCCCGACTTTATTTCTTCTCGTTTTTTACTCATAGGCCCGAGGAAGATATTTTCAGTACAATAAAGCAGCTCTAGTTTAAGCAAATATCTCCACGTTTAGATATAAACAATTTTCATATTCTTTTTTATTTTTTAAATCACCTGCACATTTTTAGAGACTAAAACTGAGGCCTATTAGTTTACTCATAGGTCCGGGGAAGATATTTTCAGTACAATAAAGCAGCTCTAGTTTAAGCAAA
>JABXWE010027869.1:0-22402 GCA_014611495.1 Limonius californicus
AAGTAGTCATTGTTCCGTATGCATGAAAAGAGCCTTTTATCAAATATCACCAGATATAATCTTTGCATATGCTCATATTATTCTTCGTTTTCCACAAACGTTAATATGTATTTTAAATAATATGAAAGTGGTCATTGTTCCGTATGCATGAAAAGAGCCTTTTAGGTATTTAGAATGGAGATTTGTTCTAAGGCATCAAATATCACCAGATATAAACTTTGCATGTACTCATATTATTCTTCGTTTTCCACAAACGTTAATATGTATTTTAAATAATATGAAAGTAGTCATTGTTCCGTATGCATGAAAAGAGCCTTTTATCAAATATCACCAGATATAATCTTTGCATATGCTCATATTATTCTTCGTTTTCCACAAACGTTAATATGTATTTTAAATAATATGAAAGTGGTCATTGTTCCGTATGCATGAAAAGAGCCTTTTAGGTATTTAGAATGGAGATTTGTTCTAAGGCATCAAATATCACCAGATATAAACTTTGCATGTACTCATATTATTCTTCGTTTTCCACAAACGTTAATATGTATTTTAAATAATATGAAAGTAGTCATTGTTCCGTATGCATGAAAAGAGCCTTTTATCAAATATCACCAGATATAATCTTTGCATATGCTCATATTATTCTTCGTTTTCCACAAACGTTAATATGTATTTTAAATAATATGAAAGTGGTCATTGTTCCGTATGCATGAAAAGAGCCTTTTAGGTATTTAGAATGGAGATTTGTTCTAAGGCATCAAATATCACCAGATATAAACTTTGCATGTACTCATATTATTCTTCGTTTTCCACAAACGTTAATATGTATTTTAAATAATATGAAAGTAGTCATTGTTCCGTATGCATGAAAAGAGCCTTTTATCAAATATCACCAGATATAATCTTTGCATATGCTCATATTATTCTTCGTTTTCCACAAACGTTAATATGTATTTTAAATAATATGAAAGTGGTCATTGTTCCGTATGCATGAAAAGAGCCTTTTAGGTATTTAGAATGGAGATTTGTTCTAAGGCATCAAATATCACCAGATATAAACTTTGCATGTACTCATATTATTCTTCGTTTTCCACAAACGTTAATATGTATTTTAAATAATATGAAAGTAGTCATTGTTCCGTATGCATGAAAAGAGCCTTTTATCAAATATCACCAGATATAATCTTTGCATATGCTCATATTATTCTTCGTTTTCCACAAACGTTAATATGTATTTTAAATAATATGAAAGTGGTCATTGTTCCGTATGCATGAAAAGAGCCTTTTAGGTATTTAGAATGGAGATTTGTTCTAAGGCATCAAATATCACCAGATATAAACTTTGCATATATGTACTCATATTATTCTTCGTTTTCCACAAATGTTAATATGTATTTTAAATAATATGAAAGTAGTCATTGTTCCGTTTGCATGAAAAGAGCCTTTTATCAAATATCACCAGATATAATCTTTGCATATGCTCATATTATTCTTCGTTTTCCACAAACGTTAATATGTATTTTAAATAATATGAAAGTGCTCATTGTTCCGTATGCATGAAAAGAGCCTTTTATGTATTTAAATGGAGATTTCTTCTAAGGCATCAATTTCACCAGATATAATCTTTGCATATACTCATATTATTCTTCGTTTTCCACAAACGTTAATATGTATTTTAAATAATATGAAAGTGGTCATTGTTCCGTATGCATGAAAAGAGCCTTTTAGGTATTTAGAATGGAGATTTCTTCTAAGGCATCTAATATCACCAGATGTAATCTTTGCATATACTCATATTATTCTTCGTTTTCCACAAACGTTAATATGTATTTTAAATAATATGAAAGTGGCCATTGTTCCATATGCATGAAAAGAGCCTTTTATCAAATATCACCAGATATAATCTTTGCATATACTCATATTATTCTTCGTTTTCCACCAACGTTAATCTGCATTTTAAATAATATGAAAGTGGTCATTGTTCCGTATGCATGAAAAAAGCCTTTTAGGTATTTAGAATGGAGATTTCTTCTAAGGCACCAAATATCACCAGATATTAACTTTGCATATACTCATATTATTCTTCATCTTCCACAAACGTTAATACGTATATAAAATAATATGAAAGCGGCCATTGTTCCCTATGCACGAAGAGAGCCTTTTAGGTATTTAGAACGGAGATTTCTTCTAAGGCTTCAAGTATCACCAGATATAATCTTTGCATATACTTACTCATATTATTCTTCATCTTCCACAAACGTTAATGCGTGTTTTAAATAAAATGAAAGTGGTCATTGTTCCATGTACACTAATTTAATATTTGATTGCTTTCGTTGTTATGTTTGGGGGTGCAGCCCCTTCGGGCTTTTGATTCTTAAATAGTAATTATAGAGATGAATCGATCGAACCTTTTGGAGTATAAAGGCATTTTGATGTTTAAGAAAAAGAAATTGTTACCTTATACCTGCCAAACGATTATTCGATTTAAACAAAAATGAGAATAAAAGAGGGCATGAAGCATAAAAACTTTGGTAACAGAAGTTCATGGGATGTATACAGTTCGCTGACTTTTGGTTTGCCTTGGTCACTAATAACTATTAATGTTAAAGCAAAGCTTACGTCACTTACTAAAATTCTAACACACGATATTATTTGGTACCACGATTCCCCAGAGAGGATGTGGTGTGATTTTACTGCTTACAAATGATTACTAATATGCAACATATTCCTTTTAGACTCAAGTAATTTATATTATTTTTTTCCGAGTATTAACAGATAATGGTTGAAATACGTCAAACAAACGCAAATACGAACCAAGTTTGGAATTTGTTGATCTTCCGGGATATCCAGCAACCGTATATCCTCATCTATTTTATAAAATTAAAATTCCAAAAGCACGCACTATTGTTGTCTATATACATTTATCTATTCTGTATTATAATATAATAATAATAATTTTGATAGGGAGGAATGAAACCTAACTGTTCGTTCATTCATCTCATCATGTTAAATTTATAATTTTATATGTAGGAAACTATCCATACAATGAATTCGTCATAGCATTTTATCAACCGCTGGATAATGATGTATTTAACATTTTTACCTTTCAGAAATACTGTTTTTGGCAGCTGTTATTATACAATCTATTTGGGCGCAGAACAATGAATTTGATGCTATTCATGATGTTAGTTCATCTTTAAATCAATTTGCATTAAATTTGTTAGCCGTAAGTTAACTTGTTGATTAATACTCACTTACTAAAAGCTTTTTTTTATAGCAAACATCGGACAGAGCAGGTGATTCTTTGAATCTAGCTATATCGCCTTACACGATTTGGTCTTTAATGGCAATTATTGCCGAAGGCGCGCGGGGAAACACTGCGCGTCAGTTGGAAAATGTTCTAAACATTCCACCAAACGATAACAAAGATCTCTTCAGACGTAGTTATAAGTCCCTTACAAAATATTTACTGGTAAGATAATTGACTGATAATGGGCAAACATAATATATGCATGGTTTCTTTTCAAGAAATATGGTTTAGAAAGGTATATATTGGCTTTGCTGAAATTTTATTACAGGCTACGTTTCACTTTATAACAATCGTTGCATGTGCTTGGGTTAGTACGATTTTTAAACTATTGGTTTTGGTTAAAAAAGGAATTGGAACTTTTCATGTAGAAACAGCTGCAAAACGATACGGCAAGTACTAACTTTTCAGTTGTATTACTTGAGGGTAAATTATTGTTGATGATACATATAAGCAGATATATACGAAGTGTCCTATATAAGATGATGTAAATTAAAGAAAAGTTGCGCATATGTATGCCCCTTACCAATATGTACTGATTTTCAAGATATTTGCAAGCACTTCTAAAATACCCTAAACAACTGAAATTTGTCTTTTTTTTTTTGAAATCTCTAATAAGCTCTTTATTACTAAAGTTATGCAACTGAAATTCGATATTCTTACATAAGCTAACACGAGGAATTCATTTCCGGAAATTAAAATTTTCTAAGCTAACTATTTTCAGAGATACGATACTCAACTTTTTTTTTCATATTGCTCCATATTGGATTTTTCTTTTTTTTAAATAGAGTGCGTTACCATCATGTATGACATGCATATGCCAACAATAGAAATAATGAGATATGGGGCTGAGGCTAAGAAGGCAGCTTACAGGCTCAAGCGTGCTGGGCAGTGGTCAAATGCTGGGGTACCACTGGGGCACATGAGGGTCCTGCCGAGGTTGGTGGAGACCCATGTCATCTTCAATATGAGAAGTGAGCGTATGCTCACCAGATACTTCTTCAATACACCTTACAAAAGATTAGAGCACCAAAAACTGCAACATTCTGACTCCCAAGGGTTCTGTGTGGTTCACAGATGACTCTAGGACCCAAGACGGTACAGGCACTGGTGTCTATGGCGAATTACCTAGAGTAAAACTTTCGCTCTCTCTCGGCAAGTACGCCACCGTTTTCCAGGCCGAAGTTTAACCTATACTGGCCTGCACCCATGAAAACCTAGAAAGAGGTTTCGCAAACAAACACATCTACATTTGCTCGGACACCCAATCAGCTCTCCAAGCCCTAAAGTCTTGCAGAGTAACTTCGGAGCTAGTGCTTGAATGTTGCTTGGCTCATGCGACTCTGTGAACACAATCAGTAAAACTACTGTGCGTACCAGGCCACAGCTACATCGATGGTAATGAAGAAATGGACTCGCTGGCCAGACAGGGCTCTAATGGGCACCCGTGCGGACCAGTACCAGTTCTCGGAATACCACAATGCAATGCAAAACTAGAAATGAAGAAGTTGGTGAAAACCCAATTCGCTCAGGACTGGTCGTCGCAACAAGGACCTAGGCAGGCTAAACTCTTTATCGGAGAAAAACCTTTACCAAAGTTCCAAGAGCTATTAAAGTTTAACAAGAAGCAAATCAGAACCCGAACAGGACTCCTAACGGGCCCCTGTCACCTGAACAAACACCTACATAGGATCGGCATTATAGATGATCCCATTTGCAGATTATGCCATGAAGGGGACGAATCCTCTCTTTACATAATGTGGCATGCCTCGTCTCATGAGGCTGCGGCCCAAATACCTTGGGGCTGGAATACTGGAACCGGAAGATTTACAGCTCATCCCCTTAAACCAGCTAGCCTTCGCGGTGGGCACTGGGCTGTTTGGAGACGAGCCTTAACAGGGCGGATTGCATAATGGGCCTATGGCCTGAGTGCTGTAGGTGGAAATCACCTGCACCGCTTCATACAGTACAATACTAAAGTTATGCAACTGAAATTCGGTATTCTTACATAAGCTAACACGAGGAATTAATTTCCGGAAATTAAAATTTTCTAAGCCAACTATTTTCAGAGATACGATACTCTACTTTTTTTTTCATATTGCTCCATATTGGATTTTTCCTTTTTTAAATAGAGTGCGTTACCATCATGTATGACATGCATATGCCAACAATAGAAATAATGTTAAAAAACAAGAAAAACTGTTTTCATCTATGTTGCTTTGGAAATAAATGCACTTTGATTTGAGGAATTTGATCTCGAAGGAAATATTGTCAGAAACATGATGATCCTATCGACTTAGTAATAGACAGCAAAATGAGGCAAATACGGCAATGCAAAAATTGTAGATACGTACCTCCATAAATAATATTTACTAAACTTTAATAGAAATGTAAAAAAAATTAGGAACATTGATTTAAGGTGCTTAAAGCAAATCTTCGAATAATTGTCTGTTATCCTATTTTGAATGCACAATTGACATATTTGCAGTACAGACAAACGGGCACTCCAAGTAAACTTTCGCGATATTTTTCGGATAGGTAGTTCGTTCTGCAGCCGTTTGAAGTTCCCACAGTGTTGTAATCTCTTGAATATACATATCTTTTATGTAACCCACCGAGAAAAAATCAAGGAGTGTAAGATCCGGGGATCCAGGTCCTTGATTTCACCTCCATCTCATGGGATACGTATTAATTAAATAATTACCACAGGGACTTTCCTGGGTTGCTGGCCGCCCAGGTGCCAAAATAATATCGCCGCCGTTACATAATTAAATTTGCAATCAGAGCTGTGTGTAATAACTTAATAATTTTAATCCAATAAATGTGGGTAAATATCATATGCTGTTTTGGGCTGTATACGAGTAGTGTTAGAAAGATTACATATATGTACATTTAATTTGATTGAATTCTGTTTATGTAAAAGATTAATAATCGTCAAAAAATTTTGATATTATTCTTATTAGTCAAAATTTTACATATAATAAATGGTCTGCGGCCGCCCCTGGGGTTGGCCGCTCAGGTGCGGAGGCACCGTTTGCACGGCCCTGATTGGTTACAATGTGAGAATTGTATGGTGGTGCCCCGTCTTGTTGGAACCACATAGTGCGAGTTTTAGCAAGCGCCAAATTCTCCAGGATATCTTCCACATTCTATTAAAGGAAATTAAGATACCTTTCAGATGCAAGAGTGTCGTTGAAAATTATTGTACCTGTCAATCCATACATTGAAGCCCCATCTAACATGATGTCTGACATTTCTAATTAATCGTGGGTTTTCATCAGTCCAGAACACAATGTTTTTTTTGTTAAAGAACCTACAGTTTATAAAATGTAACTCATTGGTCCACATAATTTTAAGAGAAAGCTCTCGACTGTTTTGGCAAATTTTCAACAAACCTTCTACAAAATACTAATTTTCTATGGCCATCACTTTTATGAAGCCCCTGACTTAAATGTTCTCGGAAAAGTTAAAAGTCTAGTTTCACTCAAAATACATATAAATATAACTTAACAATTAAACAGTCAAATGCGTTAGCTAATTAAGAATGCCGTTCAAATTCATGCGATAAGCTATCAAACTCTGTTAACGAAACAAAAATGTCAGTTAAAGGATGCGTTGCATCCATTTGTCATGTAATGTCATAACCAGTGGCGTAGACCCGGGGAGGGGGGATATGGGGGATATCCCCCAAGGGCTAAACACTTTAAAAATAGCTTCCACTATAAAAATGCATAAGCAGACAAAATTAGAAATATTAGAATGTTTTAGGATCAAGCAATTTACATTATTTACTATTGCTTATCGAAATCTAAATTTCTCAAATTTGGTCATGGTATTTCCTTTTAAAATCTTGCAATATAAACTCCCCCAGGTGTTTTGTAACAAAATATAAAAAACCACATGGACATAACCATCTACGGATTTGTTTGAAGAATTGATAACCCATTTTTTCCCAGAAGTTTCCAAAAGCTGCATATTTGCTGAACAAAAACTCTGATTCGAAAGGTTAAATAGGCTTCCAGTTAAAAGAATAACAAACCATAGACTTACTAGATATGTGCAGTAAAATTGCATATCCAAATATTCATAGACTGCTAAAAATGTTCTGCACACTTCCAGTTTCAACAGCCACACCAGAACGAACGTTCTCGACATTAAAACGAATCAAAACACATCTAATCATACTGTTTGATTTCTCCGTTTTAGAATCGACTTAACGGTTTAGCAATGTTGACGATACACCTGGAAATACTAGTTGAAGTAGATGAAATATTTAACGAACTGACCAAAAAACCACGGCGCCTTTTTTTTTTCGTTTTATTATACACTATAATCTGTCACAAAGCGACAATCAATAGTTGTTTTGACTTACATAATAGGTTACAAGCATGGAGGATGTGTATCCATTGATATCACTCCTATAGTAATCTTAATACTAATTTTATGTACACTAAGTAATATGCAGTTTGAATATTATTACTAATGTTCAAATCTGGTGGTAAGTCGAGCGGTTTAAACCTTTTTAATCGCGGTTGCACATCATTGGTGTCTTCTATCATGCGCTCCACTACAATGTTAGGATGAACACTGATTCTGTCACTATAACTCGCACTAAATTTTTGTATTTTCTCGTTGATGGTAGGCATTGCGAGGTTGTGTGTTATTGTCTTATTGGGGACATGCCATGGTGCATTTGTTATGGCTCTGAGTGTCTTTGATTGGAAGCGTCGAATTATTTCAATGTTGGATGTACTGGCTGTACCCCATAGTTGGATGCCGTAGGTCCACATTGGTTTTATCATAGTTTTGTTAAGGAGTATCTTGCTTTCTAAAGAGAGTTGTGATTTTCTTCCAATCAGCCAGTACATTTTTTGAAGTTTTAGGCCTAATTGCTTACGCTTTGCCCATATGTGAGTTTTCCAGGTCAGTTTCTTGTCGTGGATACCGAGATACTTTGCGCTGTCAGATTGAGGTATTTGTTTGTTATTAAGCGTTATTGGAGGGCCCCTTCTTAAGGTATATGTTACGTGCACTAATTTGCTTTGATTTATTTGGATGCGCCACTTGTTGCACCAGCGCTGTATCTCGTCGAGGTGTAGCTGCAGTTGTTGAGATGCTAGGATTGGATCCGTGTTTGATGTGAGTATCGCCGTATCATCGGCGAAAGTAGCGACCATGTTGCCTGGTATTGACGGAAGATCTGCTGTAAATATGAGGTACAGCAGTGGGCCTAGCACGTTGCCCCGAGGGACCTCAGAGTTGACAGGGTGTGGATTTGTTATTGCACCGCCGCGCGCCGTATCGGATAATGAACTTTCTGTTAGTTAAGTAAGATTTCAGTAGGTAAGGTTTGTTTGATTTTACAGATGAGTCCCGCAACGCAGTATTTGCGTTCTTCAAAGTTATTAGTAATTTTGGCTACCACCCTGTGGATTTGCTCAATTGTTGCTTGGTATTTGCGGAAGCCAAATTGATGGTACTGGAATTGCATTTTTCGCATCCGTTTATTTAGAAATACCGATTTTCGATTACATAAGTTTAATAACAAAAACCGATTAGAGATTTTCGACGAAAACAAATTTCAGTTTTTTCAGGATATTTCAGAAGTGCTTGCAGATAACTTGAAAATCAATACATTTTCGTAAGGAGCATACATTTGCGCAACTTTTTTCTAATTAACTGATTTCGTATCTCTAAAGGTAGCCGTGATCCCCAAGTAATCATCTTATCACGGACACCCTGTGTATATATATAATTAAAAACTTTAATTTACTTTTAGGTGTTAAGGTGCAAATACATAAGTATAGCGTACAAACTAATTACAAATCATCATGTTAATAATTAACTGTAAATTTTCCTGGCCCATTCCTTTTTGTTTTTTGCCAATCTTTTCCCTCCTTCTGCTACGTCCTTGTCCCAGGTTTTCTTTGGTCTGTCTCTTGTTCTTCTCTGTTGTGCTGTTGTTTGCCATATTATTTTTGCTGCTCCATCCTCTCCCATCCTCACTTAGTGTCCAACCATTTTAGTTATTGATGTTTGATACTTTTCAAATAGGTTCCACTTCTAACACTGTATAAGTTCTGATTCTATTTCTGTTGGCATGTATTTTATTTTCGAAAATCAAAACATCATATATTAAAAAAAATTGGATAACCACTTATAGTGAAACTCAAAAAGTTTTCAGAAGTATGTAAAAGCTTGCTTTTCTTAGGTCTGAATCTGTTTTCATTAAACATTATTTCTTAGTTACATGTGATAACTAAAAGAGAAACAGAATCTGTTGGTGGATAATGATGATGATGATCTGAAATCAGATTAATATCAATTTTTTTCAGCAAAGAGCGGAGAATGTTCAGCTAGACGTATCAAGTGCCATATTTACGACGACAGATCAAAACCTCAATCGCACTTATCAGACAACAACAAAAAATTATTATGGAGTTGATATAATACCTACCGATTTTCATAATTTAGTTCAAGCTTCAAATTCAATAAACACATATGTTGCAAGTGCAACAAGAAACAGAATACAAAATTTTGTACAAATAGGTAATAGAACTATTTAGTTTTGCTTGTGATAATATTACAATTCACTTTCTGTTTTACAGATGATATAATTGATGCCGAAATTATGATGATAAGCACTTTATTCTTCAAAGGTCAGTGGAAATTACCTTTCAACAAATCTTTAACATCAACAGACACGTTTTTTGATGAGTCTGGAAATGCCAAGGGCCAGGTGATGATGATGTACCAAATTGGACCTTTTCCATACAGTATTATTAACGACTTAAAAGCTCATGCCGTTGAATTGCCATATGGAAAGGTAAATGACGTTTAGAAAATAAAAGTATAAGTTAAGAGTAATATTACAGGGAGACCGAATGTCTATGATTGTGATGTTACCTCGGAAGGGTGAACCGCTTTCAACATTCCTAAAACAGCTGGCAACTATTCCATTTACTCGTATTTTGGATACGTTGGCGACTGCTGAAGCACAATATGGCGAAGACGATGTACAAGTTTATCTGCCAAAGTTTACTATAAATTCCGATTTGAATATGAACGCAGTTTTGGATAATGTAAGTAAATGTGAATTGAATATTAGATTTTAGAATTGAAAATGTTTTGTTCTAAAATGTAAAGAAATAATGCCTAAATGTGGATTATAAAAAAAGTATTTAAAGTGGTAAAGCAGCAGAAATGTTGCCTAGAGTTGACAAAAATAGATGAATATCAGATTTTATGACAATTTAGGTTTGCATAAAAACTGTCAGCATTGTATTAAAATTAGTAAATGATTTGCCAAGAATTATTATATCAAGTACTGAGTTTGCTCTCACTGCAGGGAAAATGTATATATGTGTTATGGATTTATTCGCATTCCTCCTTGACATTGTTCTTTGTAAGGTAAACTAATATTTAAATACTAATTCTGTGTGCGGCAAACGTTACTTAAACCAAAATAAGTCACCGAATTTGCTAATCAGGCTTAAATATCCCATTTTACACTATATCAGAAAAGTAAGGAATTTGTTATAAGTTTATTTTGACGATTCTTAGATAAAATGTATTCCACTGTATCTGAAAACCAAATGTTAGCAGCTAGTACACAAACGGGCATAACGTCAAAAATGCTGTATGTAGTTATGGCGATCTAGTAGTACCTACACGGTACAAGGGTGGTTTATGAAATCAATTAAAGTCCTGTTTATTGCAGTCATTTTTGGCTTAAATACTGATTCCATGTAGGACATATATTTATTGACACCGCTACTCATCGTTGGATACCTATTGAATAACGTACCTAACAAAAAAATTATTAATTAAAAACATAAATTTAATAAAAAGAAAACACAGTGTTCAAACCGTGTTGAAAATGCTACATGGGACAAACCGGCCGCACAGTAGAACTAGGTAAATAAGAAAATATCAACGACTGCAGACATCGTCGAACTACACAATCAGCTCTGGCCGAACAAGTTGCAACCGCAGGCCACAAGATAAACTTTGAAGAAACAAGAGTTATCGCACGGGTAAAACACTGCGGCCAACAGAATTTTAACCGAGAAGAAGGCGTTGCGACATTAAGTAACTCTTGGCAAAAAGGGCGCTAAAAGAACATACAATCACAGCAGATGAACGCGGACCACCTCAGACAAGTCAGCCAAAAGAAACCCAGCACACAAACCAAGACTCTTCCGCCAGTCAATCATGGCTAAAAGAATCCTATAAATACGGGATCCGCCGGTCCAGCACTCACTATGGTCTGAAACGTCGGCATCAATCAATGCTAAGACGACGGGGTCTAAGCCCGAAGAGATGACTTCACTTAAATTTAATTTTTAAATAATATACTATATATTGCACAACAATAACATAGGTTAATTGTTTCATGCCTTACTTCGTTGAAATTCATATTTATATTTTAATAATAATAATAGACTCAATTTCAACCGGATTTATTTATTTTTTGTGCTTTATACGTATTTCGACATTTTACATATCATTTTTGGAAGCATTTAATGTAGTAAACAGTTGTAGCTATGTTAACAGCACACTGGATCTTGATTTCGGACTTAGCTCAGGTCTTCTACTCCAAAACTTCCAATAGCGGGGAATTTATGAGCCCAATTTGCTCATTCATAAAAGTATATTTTTAAAGAGTGTTTGTGAATTTGAATTTGAATTTACGTTTATCATCACAGAAGAGTAAAAATGTTATTACATTATTTGATGTCAATGCATGATTATGTTGTAATAAGTGTTTACCGTAGTTATATTTTCCTGGGTGTTTATATTTGTATGAGTGTATGTGTTCCTTGTATCTGGTATAAAAATTTCTTAATTGTTTGACCTATGTTTACATAATTACACTGAAAATAGTTTAATTTGTAAATACCTGATTTTCACAAATCGTTAGTTCTATCTTTTGCGTTGAAGAAGGTGTTGAAAGAGTTTTTTGTTATTTTATAAATTACTTTAAATTTACTTGTTTTTACTATAATTTTACCAATTTTCTCCGATATATCACCAAAATATGGATATGAAATATATTTAACATTTTCAGAGTGATCTTTTGAATATAGGAGGGCTGTTCTCTTTCAGCTGAACCTATCTAGCAGGTTGTGATATTTTAAATCAAATTTTGCTTGACATTTTAACGTAGTTGTTTACAAATTTAATTATAGTGAAAGTTGTCAAATATACTTGAAAGTTTTTAAAATACATAATTTTAAAGTAGTCCTTTCCCTAAGAAATCATGGAATTGAATAAAGAGCATTATCGAACGGTGATTTCACACGTGGCTTAAGCCGTAAAGAATGTTTTGAGGAAATCAATCGAGTGTTTGGTGACAAGTCGTGTTCCTTAGCTACCGTAAAGCGGTAGTAGAATGAATTTCAATACGGTCGACTTTCCTTAAATGGCAACTTTCGAACTCCTAAGCTAAAAACGGCAGTTACCAAAAAGAATATTGATCTTGTACGAAACATGATTGAAGAGGACCGGCATGTCACTACCAGGGTATTCAAGCAACGATTGGTGTGAAAGCAATTGACAGCATTTTACACAAACACTTGATGGTATGTAAGCTTTGTGCCCGTTGGATTCTCCACAATTTGGCTCCAGTTCAAAACGAAATGCGTGTGGCATGGTGCAGATGTACACTGGATCGCTTTGACAATGGATCGTCTCATTTGCTGTACATCATTACAGGTGATGAAACGTGTGTATACCGCTATGATCCCGAAAGAAAGCAACCCTCGGCAGTTTGGGTCTTTGAGGACGAATCGGCTCCAACAAAAGTTGTTCGTGAAAAAAGCCGAAACAAAAAGATGGTCGCCACATTTTTTGGAATTACTGGACATGTTTCCACTGCAGCACTGGAAGATCATCGTAGTGTTAATGCTGAATGCTACACTACAGTTCGTTTGCCTCAAGTTCTCCAAAATGTTCGCGAAAAACTTCCAGGAGGAATACGTATAAAGCACAAAAAGTAAATAAATCCTGTTGAAATTGGGTCTATTATTATTATTATTAAAATATAATAACATCGGCGATCATAAAACTATGTCCGCGCTTACCTCAACATCCGTATTTTCTTTTATACAACATTTAATTGTGCACAAACTTTAAATAATGCGCAACTATTCCAAAATTCTGTATTGGCTTCCAATACAATGTCTCATTACACACCTCAAACTCCCGTACAAAATTTACCCTCTTGAAGTTCTCAAAATGTAACCACTGCCAGCCAAATATCATACGACTGTACCGATCGCGATCTAACAGATTTTCCCAGTTAACAAATGAAGACAGTAATATGGTAGCAACAGAAAACTCAGCAGAAAACACTTTAAAGCCAGTTGAAAATACTCCAAGGCCTCCACGTATCTTTATTCAAGGTGTCACAATTTATCTAGAAATGAAAAAAATGTTTAAATTGTGTATGAAAGAAAGAAGAATATAACTTTAAAGCCATGACAGAGACCGTAGTCAAAATTAATATACACTAAGTCGATACCTAACTATCGGGAACTGAGTAAAATACTTGCAAGATAACAAAATTATGCGTTATACGTAGCAGTTACAAGAAGAAAGAGCCTATCGCGTAGTAATAACGCATTTACAACCTACTATTCCTGTAGAAGATATAAAAACGGAGCTTGACGAACTAGGTTTTAAAACAAGAAGTATATGGAACGTCAAAAGCAGAATGAATAAAGAATCACTGCCCGTATTATTTATTGATCTAGAACCGGCAGACAATAATAAATCAATATTCATCCTAAAATATCTGTTAAATATGTCCATTAACGTTGAACCACCGCAGAAAAGAACTGAACTTGTGCAATGTACACGCTGTCAGTCGTATAACCAAAAAATACTGTTTCCGCCCTCATGCTTGTGTTAAATGTGATGGTCCACACAACTCTGCAACCTCTGCTAAAACGAAAGACACCCCAGCAACTTGTGTGCTATGCGAAGGACAACATCCAGCAAACTATAAAGGTTGCAGTGACTATCAGGATCTGCAAAGGAAAACGAGCTACCCAACAAGCGAACTCAATGATCAAAAACCAAAATCGCCCTATACCGATATATAAACGCAGTATAAGCCCAAACGTTGAAAGGAAACCCAGATCAAGCCGCAAACCAAACCAATATCGATACAACAGAATAACATGTTTCTCACTATGCTTACCACTGTAATAAACAAAACGGCAGCATAATGGCGGCCTCTTTGAAGATTATCTCCAAGCTACCACCATATTAGTAAAGAAACTACCTAGCCCCTACACCCTTTCTGCTGTGTACCGCCCACCCAGATACCATATTACCAATGAAAAATTAAAATGGGTTTTTGAAACACTAGGACCAAGACTTATAGCTGGAGGTTACTACAACCGTAAACACACGCACTGGGGTTCGAAACTGGCAACAACTAGAGGAAGCGAACTATTTAGTCATCACTGTAAACAGATATTCTTGTATCTCAACTGGAAACGCCACTTATTGGCCTACTGATCAGAATAACATCCCAGAACCTGCTAGATTTCTTTGTTACAAATGGAGTCTCAAACGATTACTTAAATACAGATGAATTATCATCAGATCACTCGCCAATAATTCTTACAATTAGCGCAGCAACTATTATTAGTAATAATCTTCCAACACTATCCAACAAGTATACAAACTGGAACTCTTTCCGGGAATATATAGATCAACATCTGGAACTAAAACTAAGGTTGAAGGATCCGGAAGAACCGGAAGATGCGACAAATTACTTCATAGAAATCATCCAAAGTACGGCTTGGTACCCTACACCTGTAACACAATCGAGTCGACGAAGCTGCACAAATATTTCTCTGCAGATAAACGCAAAGCAAGTGTTATATGGCAGCGAACTGGTAGCGTAGCAGACAAACAATCTGACCAACAAACTTAAACAAGAGCTGAAAAAAGTAAGAAATGAATAATTCAAGCATCATGTCGAAGGTATTGGCCTAGTTTGCTGAAATTTGCCCAGATTATCATGATTCCGAAACCCGGGAAACTACCCAATCACGCAACATCATATCGTCCTATTAGTTTGGTTTCAGATATAACAACTCTGGAATTCAACAGTGTCATCATCTTACTGATATTATGAACAAGGCACTTGAAGAAAAAGACTATGGTTCGACGGTATTCCTTGATGTTAAACAAGCATTTGATAAGGTATGGCACAGGGGATTATTATTCAAAGTGGAAACAATCTTTCCACATCAATACTATACCTGTTAATTAAATCATACTTAAGTAACAGTTAAGTTAAGTTCGGCAACAAAGTATGTAACTACCAGCGAATCTATTCCGGAGTTCCACAAGGAGGTGTGTTACGTTATTTACACTGCAGATCTACCATGATCGCCTAATACTGTAACAGGGACATTTGCGGATGATACAGTCCAGCCATTCTTGCGTGTAATTAAAGCCTAGAAATAGCTACCCGGTAGGTACCTCCAAGAACACGTAAACGTCATATCTGAATGGTTGCAAAAATGGCAGAACAGAGTTAACAAAAGTAAGTCTGTACACGTAACCTTTACGGCGCCAACAATGTCCACCTGTCACAATAAATAACACTGAAATACCACAATCTAATGAAGTAAAGAGGAAAGAAATGGACATTAATTTAAAAAAATGTACTGGCTAGTTAGAAGAAACTCGTGTTTATTTTTGAAAAATAAATTGTTAGTATATACCTAAAGTTATTATAAAACCAACATGGACGTATGGAATCGAACTGTGGTGATGCTCCAGGTCATCCAATGTTAACATCCTGCAAAGGTTTCAATCGAAATCACTAGGCTTATAATTAAGCAAACGCCCCCTGGTACGTATCGAATCGTAATCTGCACGAAGATTTAAAGATTCCGTATGTTACCGACGTTATTATCCAGTATGCCAGAAATCACCAAAGTAAACTCGTAGCTCACCTCAACGAGGCAGTTCAACCCTTACTAGATAGAACATTCCACAGAAGGCTGAAGAGGAAATGGCCCAGTGATGTAGTAAATTAATGTAAATACTAAATGTAAAAATAACATATTTACCCTACATGTAATATTGTATTAAGAGATTACACCACTGGGTGTAATTCTTAACAAGCCATTTTACTGCCATAAGATTAGCTTATAGAATATTGTAGAATTATTTTGATTGCTAATAATGTATTAAATTTAAAAAAATGTCAGGCGAATAAGCGGTACAGTGAATTTTGCATGCGTTTCGTAATTACTCAATTTAAGAAATTTGTTAAGCAAGCTTAAAACTATATGCGGACAGCCATTCAATTGAAACCAAATGTCATCACAACACGGGAATAATTTGCCCCTGAAATATTTTCCAAAATGTTCTTCACTTGAATTTCCGTTATTAAGGAATGTACGTATAATATGTATTTTAACGATACAGTCCAACAGAATCATTTATATTTAGAGGTATTTCATGTTAATTAAATATGGATTATTTATATGAATGCGGTATAGATGCAAAATAAATGTGGATGCGTCTGTGAAATAAATATTTTTAACAGTATCTATAAGCTTTTGACGTTTCCATCATGGTGGCACGAAAATCAATTAGTACTTTTAGATTCTGTGGTCTTAAGTTGTTGATGATTGCCGGAAAATTTTTACGACTGCATTTGCTTGCTGATTTGGAGTACATTTTACAGAAATTATATCCAACTTTTTATTTTTACGTTCAATGGTACAATTTAAATTTTTGAAATAATTTACGATTCGTTATTTTTATATCATTAAGTGCGAAAGGGAAATTGCACCTGCATAGCTTAGTAGTTATGGTTTTCATTTACAATACGAATAATTCCAACTGCCGACAGTTTCGAATCCCCTAATCTGCTTTGTTGAAACATATGAAGTATAATAACATTGGACCAATGGAAATGATAAAACAGTTATTCAAAAAATTGCTAACTAGATTTTGTAGACTGTTCCCTTAAAGCAGTGGTTCCCAGAATGTGGGTTGCGATATGGTACCATGGGTCGCGGGATGATTTCCAAAAGAGAACAAAATGCCCTTTCAAAATATTTATTTCTGCCTTTAACAAAGTAAACAAAAATAAGTCGAACTTAAAATATGTTTAGTAAACGCAAAAACCTAAATATAAATATCTATAAATATAACAGCAAGTTGCAGAGTCAGAAACTAGCTCTTCAAATCTGAGCTCTGTGTTCGATATACACACAATAATATGATTTTCAAGTTCGAGGCGATTTCTTACTTGTGTTTTGATGGTAGTCATTATTATTATTATTATTATTATTGAATGTGTGGGCTTTGGCCTTTATATACCTTCCGTCACTTCGACCCTTAATGGTTCTTTTGTAACTTATGAGCCCTTTCTTTGTTAGAGAAGTTGTAGGCTGTTGATAAACCTTATGTCTCTGGACTTCGAGTCCCTTATTTCGTTAGGTGTCATGGTTGCTTTTCTGAAATTTTTTGTCTGCGTCGACAGGCAGCATTGCATTTGCTTTGTCCACAAGCTCGGGGTATTCATGCATTCTTTTGGTCCAAAATTGATCTACGCTCTGGGAAACGAAGTCTAGTTTCAACATTCCATCACATGATATTTCAATAAGTTTTTCTTTCATGTTTGTCGAAATTTCAGGTTATTCAACGGAATGGTCTAAAAACGGATTCAGTATCCATCAGTGATTGTCATAACTGTTTTGAATTTCTTTGGGGAAATAGTCAATGAGCTGTTGTTTTAAATTGTGCAAACTAACTTGCATATCTGCAAACATGTGCTCAGAATTTAACATGTTATCATCTTTACCGAAGTCTTCCATGGGTTCTTGAACGCACTAGAATGAATAAAACTTCTTTTCTCCAATTGAAGCCGACCAAAAATCAAGTTTCTTTATAAATTTTGCTAATTTCGTCTGTGGCTGTCATTATGCTAATATCGCGGCTTTACAAACTGCTACTCAGTGTTTAAGTGCTTGAAAATATCAACAAGGAAAGCCAGCCTAAGAAGCCAAAGGGAATTGGAAAATATTTTCTCATATTCCGGTTTCTCATCTTACAGGTACATCAAAAGTTTCGCTTTTAATTGGAAAACCCTTTTTAAGACGTTAGCCCTCGAAAGCCATCTTACTTCCGTGTGATACAGAAGATAAGAACCCATATCTTCACAAATATTTCAAAAAATACAAGTTTGTAATGCTTTTCCCTTAATGGAATTTACCACGTTAATAACATTTTTCAAAACACAATCCATTTCAGGAGGAAAGATTTTGATGCAAGAGCTTCCCGATGTAAAAAACACCGTCACCATGTATCATTTGGCATTATCTGTTTTATTCTGACAATAATACTAGATCGATGTCCTGTCATAACCTAAGCGCCATCGGTGCGTATATAACAACGCATTTTGCCTAGTCAATTTCGTACTTATTAGTAGGTACTTTCCGTGAAAGTGTCGATTAAACATTTTCCAGTGTCCAGTTCCAGTTTCCACCTCTAGTGGAATACAAAATAAAATATCTTTTGTAATACTATGTCCAGTATTGTATCTTACAAATGTTATCAATTGGGTAGTTAAAATATCCGCGGATTTGTCCATCTGTAATGAGAAGTACGTGCACTTCTTAGTATTTTCAACAACTTGTGTTCGAATATCTTCTGCCATGTCACTTATTTTTCTTTGGATAGTATTATTAGAGAGGGGTACTGCTTTCAGTTTGTCAGCCACTTTTTCACCAACCATTATTTGCACCATTTCAACAGCTTCCGGTAAAATCAGATCTTCAACAATTGCATGTGGCTTACTGGTTTTTCCAATGTGAAATGCAACTCGATAATTTTATAGTAGTGCTTCATTAGTAGCGATTGCTAATGTAAAAGTGGCTTGTTCCTTGTGGAGGGAGTGTAGCTTTATTTCAAAGAATTTCACAGGCTTTTCTTTTTTCTCTGGAGGTATAATATTTAATGTCCAAATAGCTTTGATGGCTCTATACTTTATTTGGACAACATTCCTCAACAAAGTACGCACTGGGGGTTTCTGGGAAATAAGGGTAAACCCATATTTCATATATTCATAGCTGTACAATCTATTTATCGTTGTATTCTTGTCACTATCAGACGCTCAGTGTTAATGACTGTTTTAAAAATTTATCCATCTTCAATAAAACGAGTATGGCTCGTACTTAACGTTAAATATTTGATATCGATTTATTGCACTCAACACACAGTCAACTGTACAGCACACAATTTTGAAATGATGACTAATCTCATCGCGGTCCGTTGCTTATATAAAGTAAAATGGCTTTTCCAGATTTTTCCAGCACCCTGTCGAATATCGTAGAAATTTCCGGAAACACGGAGAACAAATCAATAAATTGCGCTACATGGTAATAGATGGCATCAGTTGGCCGTCTAGCCGCCGATTCTGAATGTAGTTTAGTACTACAAGAGGGGGGATCGCGAGAAAAACTTTGGCCAAAAGGGGGTGGTGCATTAAAAAAAATTGGTGAACCAGTGCCCTAAACACATAAAGGTACAGGCAGTACTAGAATTTAGCATTCTCTCTAAGGCCAGATTTGGACCTTTAGAAGCTTTAGGCACATAAAAATTTTGGTACCCTTGTATATAACCTAAAATACAAACAATAAAATATAATTTTACTTTTTGAAATGAAAAATAGAATTGTAGTCTTTGATTAGATCCTCAAAACTAATCTTACATAACACATCTGCTGTGTGGTTGTTCTGTTGGGATTTTTAATATAGTACTTTAACCCTTTGCTCAAGAGTGTTCATGGCCAGCTGTCCCCTGGTGCGCATAAAAGCATCGCATGCGAGAATATACGTTTCGCGCACTGCAAATGGCGCGATATATAATTTGACGGCATTTTTTCTTTCAGAAACTGCTCAAACCGAGTATAATCGTCGAACGTATTTTGGCGAATAAAAATAAAAGTGTACACCATAGGCTCGATATTTTATTAATTTAACTAATAAATAAAACAAGATACATAATTTTAGAGGTACATAATTTTAAACAAAATGAAATTTCTTAAAATAAAGTTAACATGGAATTAACTTACCATTACGATTAGGAAAAAATATATAATTACTGTGCTAATTTTTTCTTTGTATGGAATATTTTGAAATAAGGCTGTACACAAAGCGGCGTATAGCATTCTTTGCACATGTACCTGGACTCCTTCCTTTTTTTTGCTGGGAACACACAAAGCACCTCTTTGTGGGGTTGCTACGGTATGTAGTTGCTGGTATCACTTCTGGAAAATGCCGTCCAGTCAATCTTAGTGGATTTTGGTCAAGTTGTCGCCGTCCTAGAAAATTAAACGAATTTAGTCGTGCACCCTATATAACCGCAGCTATTAGTCATTACCTCCACCGGAAATTCTGCCGCTAACGCTGTCGTCATGATATTCTTCCAATATTTCTCAGCAACTTTAATCTTTTCAGGAATTCAAAATACTTACTTAGATCTAATAGGTGAAAGAATACCTTTCTATACCACTTTTTTGTCTTTCTGACAGTTTCAGTGGAACTTAAAAGCATGTCTGTCTTATCAACTGCGCCGATGTGCTTATTATAATCCACGATACAACTTGGTTTATATATGTTTCGACCATCAGTTCGATTTTGTTTTCCAGTATGTTCCATTGTTGGCTTGTGTGCAGTGGTAAGCATGTATATATCTCTTTTGTCACACCACTTCACACATAATAACTCCTCAGTAGATCTAAATGTCTCCTCCCCCTTTGACCAATTTTTCATCTATTGTTGGCATATTCTTTCTTGTTTTACGCATTGTGCCACACGCATTTGTGTTTTCTAAATGAAGAGTTCTCAGGAGGTTGGGGCTGTTATACCAATTATCAATATATAAGGTGTGACCTTTGTTGAGGTAAGGTTCTAACAGCGTCATTACCACGTTTCCCGATATTCCAATGTTTTTATCAACATCCGAAATTTCTGTGGTAGACCCGGTGTAGATGATGAAATCTAGAATGTAACTTGTTTTGCAGTCTGCTAAAACAAAAATCTTTATTCCAAATCGGTGGCGTTTATTGGGAATGTATTGTTTGAATCCTAAACGTCCTTTATATAGGACCAAACATTCATCGATGCACAAATTTTCAAATGGTAACATATTTTCTTTGAAAGTCGCTCTGAGAGGGTCTAATATACTTCTTATTTTATAAAGTCGATCATTTTGATTGGCACTATTATTGTTTGTAAAATGCAAAGCACGAAGGATAAGTAAATATCGATCGCGCGACATTATTGACTGAAAAATAGGCGTGCTAATCAAAGGATCTGTTGACCAATAATCGGAAAAATTAAGCTTTTTTACTCTTGCCATTAGTATGGATACACAAATAAAACAGTAAATATTCCTTTGAGTAACATCCCGCCACCTGACAAGTCTTGACTTAGCAGCCTCATTTTTTTCTATTAATTGGGCTGCATATCTGTTTGTTTCCTCTACAATTGTAGCAATTAAGTCAGTATTAAAAAATTTTTGAAAAATGCTATATACGGCGTATTTTCATCTAGTATGTTGTCAGACACGCCACTGCGTTGACTAAAATTGTGTACCCTTGGTTGAAAGTCAGCCCTATGCTCCCATACAAAGGTTGAGATATCACACATGTCACTATCATCGGAGTCACCGGATTCAACGATACTCTGTGGTTTTTGAAATTTTGAGACAGGACGAGCTGGATTTTTCAGCGCTGTATTTTGAACGTATTTAGTTATAGTTCGCAAAATAGTTAGTTTACTTACCAATAACAGGTTGAACTGATTTTGAAGAACACATCTGAGGTTGCGTAACTTCTCCTGCTTCTGAACTGGAATTTTCATCAAATTCCGAGTCTTCGTCATTTTCGTTAAAATCCATTAACTCATCGTCACTCTGCATGAGCAATTCTTCAAGCACTTTATCTGTGAGGGCCCTCGACATCGTGAATGTAACAAGATGAAAGCAATCACAAGAATGACATGTTTGAACAAGAAAATCTGGCCTGTGGTGCTATTGACGAGTTGG
>JABXWE010027871.1:0-22063 GCA_014611495.1 Limonius californicus
TAACATGCTCATTGGTCCATTCGTTTAACCGCCGACAGATATTTAAATTTTGTAGAAGATTATTAGGGAAGATTGTTAGATAATGTCCCTCTGGCGATCAGACATGGTATGTGGTACCAGCAAGATGGTACCCCGGCGCAGTTTGCGTTACGTATAAGACAATTTTTGAATCAACGGTTTGAATGACGTGTAATTGGTAGAGGTGAACAGCACCTCTGGCCCCCAAAGATGCTTAGATTATTATTTGTCGAACCGTATGAAAGATATGGTATATCAAACACCATCAGAGACTGTTGGAGATCTGGGAGACGCATCTTTGAGGCAACAGAACTAATTCGGGATAAAAATGGTATGTTACGTAGGGCAACCAGCTCTCACTTAAGAAGAGCCAGAATGTGTTTCGAGAGCAACGGTGGCCATTTTGAACAATCTTTATAGTGAATTTAAACTAAAATAAAAAAATATATAATACCTCTGTCAAAATTAACATCTGTAGCGACAGATGGAGCTCCTTCAGCGACCGGAAAAAACAATGGTTTCGTGGCATTACTGCAAAAAAAGTGAAATTTATGACGGATCCAAGATTCATCATACGCATAATATTATACATTAAGAAGTATTATGTGCGAAGGTACTAAACATGGAAAATGTGTTGAAATCTATCAAAAAAATTATCTATCATAAGATTTCGAAGCTTAAATCAGCGACAGTTCTCTGCTTTCTTAAGTGAATTAGACAGCGGATTCTCCGGTTTGTCCTACTATACCGAGGTACGCTGGATATCCTCCTCCAAGATTCTTAAAAAATTCTGGTACTTGAAAGTAGAAATATGTCAGTTCTTAATAACTGAAAATCAAGACAATTATATGATTTAAATTGTAAACAAAAATCAGATCATTATGAGCATGTGTGAGCAAGTTAAAGCATTCAAATGTAAGCAAGTACCTTGGGAAAAGCAGTTAAAAAAACGAAGATTTAACGCACTTTCCGACATGCAACATGAACAAATCAAGTTTAGGTAAAACTTAAAATACGCAAAAAGAATTTTAGCCTTCGCGCCGAATTTGACACAAGGTTTTGCAGGTTTTAAATTGTTGGAAGACAAGTTTTCTTTGTTTCTTTTGATTCTATTTTTAATAAATATAGAATCAGTACCTCATGAAATGCAAATGGAGATAATTGAGATCCAGTGAGACTCAAATTTAAAGGCAAAATTCAGTGAAGTTGGCGTGCCACAATTTTACAAATATTTACCTGCCAGGTTTGAAAATACTCGAAAATTCGCATACGAAATAATTTTCATGTTTGGAAGTACTTATCGGTGTGAGCAGTTATTTGCAATTATGAAAGGAAATTAGTCTCCTATACTCGTGTGAACCGGAAACTAAAAAACAATCCACTGTTTGGGTGTTCCCATATGAACCGAATCCCACAAAAGTTGTTCGTTCACGAAGCACTTCCAAGAAAATGATCGCTTGTTTCTTCGGTGGTACTGGACATGTCGCAACCATTCCTTTAGAGAATCTAAGAACAGTTAACGCTGAATGGTATACAACAATTGGTTCAGTCATCGACGAAATCAGGAAAAACAATCGAGAACGTCGCATCATTCTTCATCATGACAATGCTAGCTCTCACGCAGCAGGTCAAAGAATTGATTATTTGATGGAGAAAAACATCGGATTAATGGTTCATTGTCCGTATTCACCTGATTTATCGCCTAACGACTTCTTTGTGGTCCCGAATGTCAAACAAGAAATGCGTGGATAGCGATTCAAAAAGCTGTTAAAGCCTTCATAAACCATGTTTTTGAGATACCAACATCAGAGTGAAAAAATGTTTCGAAAATTGGTTTGAACGCATGCAAAAGTGTATAAATCCTAAATGCGAATATTTTGAAAAGCTTCAAAATAGTTTGTCCAAAAAAATGTTATCTTTCCTAGTTTTTGTAAAAATTTAAAAGGCTGCCCTCATACAATGAGTAGGTTCTGTGAGCTTCCTTTGCACGTGTGCTGGGCAGTAGCCTGGCGTAATCCACCGAATACAGAAAAGAAGTGTTTGCGGTTGCCAAACATGTTCGACATGTATTACGGCCGGGCTTTATGTGAAGTACGACCCGTTGCATATGCCAATAATAAAAACAAGTTAATAAATTTCATATCGGTAACTCTTCTACTTCTTTTGAGCACAGGCCAATGGCCTGATAGCTACAATGAGTAGGTTTTGTAAGTCCTCTTTGCTAGCTCGCATAACCCGTCGAATAGAGAAGAGTAGTGCAACTACATGGTTCACACTTGTAAAAGATGTTCGTATTGTTACGCCTATGGCTAACTGATAAGGAGCCCCTTTGTCCTTATCGCCGGGATCACCAGAGAAACAACTACCCTTATATAAAATGATTGGATTTATTAATTACTACGTTCCACAAGACTACGAAAACTTATTCTAAAACATTGTACTAAAATAATTACAATAATGCAGACAGGTACAACGCCATTGCTCGGTTTGTTATTGGGAACACGCTCTTTTATCAAACACCCGCCAACAACTGCCAATTATTCACTATCTACTATTCCACTATTTACTCTTTACTGATGGCTAATTCAATCTTAAGTGTCCTTTTATAAATTGCCTTTTGTACCCATAAGCGATGACCTGGTTATTAGTCAATTTCTCTTATCAAGCGTATTACTTATTCGTTATTCCGCATTGCCTAATTTAATATTCTAATGTACTTTGAATTTTCTGAGTAAAATGACGTCACTACTTGCAACATAAATGTGTCTGCAAGTAACTGAAATCAAATTACAACAGCTATGAAGCAATAATAATTTAATTTAGAATTTTGGATATTGGGTTCGTAACAATATGACCAATCGGAACCGACGGTTTTACGTTCCTTCCTAAGCACGACCGATTGCATATGCGACAATATTGGTCCATTCCGAGTACTGATCAACGAGGACTGTTCGCACTACAAATACAGTGCTCAACTATGGAATCGATATATTCAATACATATATCATATGTCAGATTTAATCGTGCTCTCACAATATTAGGATAATGAGAAAATCATAGTTTTATTTTGGTTACTTCTAAGAAATATATTTTTTATAATAAATCTCTTAGAAACTTCAGAATCTGAAATTAAGACAAGTCATAGTGAATCCTGCATCAGGACCTATTAACTTTCATTAATGACTGAGAAGGCAAGCTTATGTTGTACAAAATTGTAGGCTTAAGATGGGGAATTATAGAAAAGAACTCTAGTTGGAAAAATCATGCAAAACATTCAGGTATAAACAGCATTTTAGAAAAATCCACGGGAAAAGGAAAGTCACGAAAATAAACGTCAGATTTGAAATCCACGAGGCGTTTAGTTTTTACTGTTTCAAATTTGATAGAAAGCGAATTAATCTTGTTTTAGTAACAATACATATTACTTTTTAAAATTTTACAGACGACTCAGAAATGAGCTTTGCAATAAATCAGTGATTGTTTGACCGGTATAGTTTCTATTACCACACTTACAGTTACAAAACGCTTTAGAGATGTTTGTGAGAAATAATTTGAATATTTTAATGTTTACAATCCTTCTACTACAAAAAGTTATCTTTATATCATTGAAAAAGCTCATCTCTGTCGACATTTAGGAATTTTAAAATAATGCTTTTGCATTCAAAGAGCGGCTGGCCGTATTCGAAGAAATTGACAGTGTACTAGGATTTCTAAAATTTGTCTCAATATATTTCCTTTTTTTTTCTTTAGTAAATCTTCAACTTGCACTAAGTATACTTGCGCCAAAACTTGCAAATAGTGATTCTTACAAGTACAGCATATTCTTCCATTAGAATTAACGTAAGGTAATACTCGAAATAATGTATATTTCTTAAAACAAACTTACCGTAAGTTTGAAATAGTTTGAGTCAATTACTTATAATTGCAGGTCATCCTTCACTTACCTAGAACAAAGAAAATTGAAATTAATTTAACCAGCAACGAAGATTTCAAAATTCATATTGCTAGTAGAGTAGTTTACCAGTTAATTTGATTGGTTTTCTTGTTAATACGCAACGAAAGTATAATCTTTCATGTTCCGTTTTGTAATACTGTTAAATTGTTGAAATACTTTTATATAGGAAAGTCAAAAATATATCTCTTCATGCACACATTGCTGGAATGTAACTACTGTGATGAAAAAGCAAACAATCATAAGCAATTTATGGATTCATTTTTATAAAATTAAATAAAATGCCACCAAATTATTATTAAGACAGAGTTTTTTGAATTTTACGTAGAAACTCACCAATACTAAAAAAGCAATAATAATTTTGCGTATTTTCGTCTTCTGAAATTGCAATATGTGAAGGAATACGTCGCATCGCTATAGATTAGTATGTAGAACAAAGACGCTAAATATATTTTATATACTCGTAACTGGAGAAATAACATACTACGAGGGTATTTCAAATGAAATTGATCTTCAGACTTCAATTGACTTAGAAACAATCGATAAAATTGTCAAATAAAATTATATAGGAGTATTATACTGTGAAAATACAAAACATGTTCAGAGCAACTATTTATTTTTTGGTTTAACGCCATAATTATCACATCACGGTACGAAACCACTTGTACAAAATTACAAAGGCGTGGTCTGAAGGCGTACCTAAACATATTAAAAATCTAAATATTTAGTAGAAGACTAACCGTGGCCGTTATCGAATAGTAGTAAAACTTAAATATATAATATGTAATAACAGATTAGATTAGACGGCCGTGGGCTAGATGTTAGAGCGTTAGACTTCTACGCTGAAGGTCCTCGGTTCAATTTCCAATACCAGAACATCGGATTTTTAACCGCCGTCCTCCCTCGCAAGGCAATGGTTCCGAGCTCATGTTAAGCTGTAAGTCCTCTATGTCTGTGGCACACTAAACGCCCAAACATAAGTATAGGAGAGAAGATCGCTATATGTCATAAGAGATGAAGCACTGTAAGAAGAATAACCGATTGCCGGAACAATAGTGCCAAATACACAAAAACCACGAACAAGATCTACGGAAAGGTCTACAGAAGAAAGGGATTTAAGGGTCTAAGTTTTTAAGTTACCTATTTTGCGTAGAAATCATTTTAGTTTTTTCATCAGTATTGATACTTCTATATTTTAAATTTTCTTAAAATCTGACGCATTATTCTTAACTTTCTCAGATAGACTCAACAATGAAAATCGTCTACACTTCTATAAACACTCACATTTAATGGTACACAGTTATTCGATTTGGAAGAAATTTAATGCTACACTATCAAACGAAATTTCTGAGCATGGTACTAAACTGATATTTAAAATTTATAATTTATTTTGGTGGCTATTTATTATGTGACTTTTTTTCCATGGCTGTTTTCTAGATTTTACATTTTATAATATTTAGATAGAAATAAGAAAAGGGATTCGCTACAGGCTGGACCAGATCAGTTGACAACTAAAATCGCTTATTCTTTAATTTAATTAAATTTATTGATGTTATCTACTTATGAGAACACTAAGTCGAGTTGTTACTTTATTTAAATTTTAAGTAAAATGTTTGAGAAATCGAGAAAACAAATTTGTTGCTTATTTCTGGTAAATGCCACGGAGTTGTGGCTGCAGGCCTAAATTAATTCATAGGCGCTATCCAACTAGAAGACCACCTTCCGAAAAAATATTTAGACACCTTGAAGCTTCTTTAAGAAACGAATCCGGAAGCCCAGAACGATTACGAACATGGAAAACTAACCAGCAGGGTAAATTAAACATAATATTGTTATTTTATTGTTTTTTGCACTTGTTCAGTTTTATTATAGTACGCTGCCACCAACAGGAGCTTTTATTGTTAAATTCGAATATAATTAATATTAGTAAAACTGTTAAATACTACAGCAAGAGATTAACTTAGCAGAGAGTAACTATGAAAGCCATTTTTATACTATAAGCGATTCATTAATCTTAGTAGCTGTGATACATGTATGTTGGGTTGCGTCAGCCATTTTTAAAAAGTGATAACGTAGCTGGCTCACCCTGTATAATATTAGAAAATCAGACAATTTCATATTATTTTATCTTAGTATGTACTTCCTCGTATTTGTATAAATATTTCTTAAATTAATAATAAAATAATATAACTCATTTCGCCTTTTCTCGACTTTAATTTATATCTTAAGATTTTCTAAAAATAACTTGTTCTAACTTTCCAAGTTGGTATCTAAAATATCCAAAAAGTTGCTAAGTAGCTTACAGATAAAGGTAATACTTTGAAACGATACTGGTGGGTTGTGTGATTTCATTTTTAAACTGTATAAAGTACTGGAACACCCACACATTCCTTCTGAAATTCACGGTCTAATTCAATTTTAGTAATAAAATATGTTCGGTAGCCCAGTCAAATTTATTTTGTGGCATTACATTTAGTGTGGAACTAACTACTGGTGTACTTAAAATTACGTATCTCGTTTGAATGAAACAGCCGTGAAATTTTCTAGGAGTCGGACCTTCCACCTTCCATGTTGTAAAACTGTGGAAAATTACAGTTTACCTCAAATTTAGCAACGCCTACCCAACAGGGAGTGCACAAGTGCCACAAGTAATTACAAATGTAGCAGATATTTTAGCTCGTATTTTGCCATTTAAACCTCCAAGGGTACGTAGGCCTAACTTGACAGAGTAATCATGAAGTCTAAACCCAAATTTTAAAAGAGAAACATTTTCCGTGGGTTTCTATCTTCACCCCTTTTATACGGCCGCCAATTTCGCAGGGCTTTTACTTTGCTTGACGTTCAAATAATCGACTGCTGTGACATTTAAAACACAGTCACAAGCAGGTACGGTACTTGCAGCATTTTTTCCACAGCGGGGGTTTAAATTCCTCGGATGAGGGCGTTGTTCAGCAGTTGTCTGCAAACTTTATAGGAAAATCGGTTGCCTTGTCAACGGCCGTCTAATTAATTCGAAAGTATCGTTTAATCCCAGATTTAACTGCAATGCACGTGCAATCCAGCCAGGCATTGTCCTGTGGGACTGCCGCTTGTTGCGTCGTCGGGACGCTACAAAGACCGGCGCTGTCCCCAGAGCTAGTTCGCGAGGGAACGATAATAATGAAGTATAAAATAGTTGATTGCTCGCTGTATGATCTAGCAGATTGCTTTCGACTCAATATTGGATCCAGTTTACGATCTAGTGTTTTATGACACGGCGAGGATTAAATTGACGGCTAATATTTGACGGCACTAAATATAACGCTTCTACATTTAACCAACGATACCGTTTATAGTTTGAACTTATAGATTTTGATATACAGACACACAATGCCGCTCCGATTACATTTCGAACTGTTTCCACTGCTCAAATGTAATTCAAAATTAATCTGAGCTTACCAGATTAACCGTAAGCTCGGTATTCTAACTTCTCTTGTTATTCTAACATAAATTACAAATGTTGCTCAAGCACTTGAAATATGAACATTTTAATAGAAAAGCCAAGAGAGAAAATATATAAATGGGAAAGTGTTAAAGCGAAATTCCTGATTTGGGTATCTCAAAAGATCATTTTGGTGGAAGCGCCAAGAACAGACGCAAAGAGGGATTTGGGATTCTGTTACATTTCAAATTTCTAATTTACTTTGGAGAAACTTTAGTGGTTTGGTATTTTGATCTTCAGACTAGAACATTTCGTATTGCATTTTTTGTTTTGCTTTTAATTTAAACAGGCTTATTCAAGATTTCCATCACAAAACTTATTTGTCTTTTCAACAGTGCGACAGAAATGTTAGTAAGAGTTTCTTCTTGCCGGTTGAAAGACTGCTTTTGCATACAGTTACCAATGTAGATGTTACTGAGTTATAGAATCTTCTCGAAAGAAGTAAAGGAATACGATTATAATTACATTTTGATCGGCTTTGGTTTGTTTGAACTATCATTCTAACAAATTCCAATCAGCCACATTACTAGAAAGGCACCATTTTAGCAAAGTTACCAAAATTAAACAGAAACTGCGCGCTAATAGGAGAAGAAGAACCTTTATATGTCTACTACGTAAAGCGCATTCGTACATATTTTTTTCGTATCCTTAATGGAAAAGAGCATACTATATTGTGAGAAAATCTTAAAGAAATGTGTTAGTTTTCTTGTTAGCAACAAAATCGTAAAGAAATGTGTTAGTTTTCTTGTTAGCAACACTTTTCTTCTTAGAAACACTTTTTTTTTATTTACTCGTCGTTATAATGTTTTGTTACCATGTTAGCAACACTTTTAGTATATGTATATTAAGTATACGAAAAAATAGCATGTTTTACACGTTTGAAAAGTGTTTCTTCCATGCTCGTGCAAGTTTAATTGACTCGCTTCGCTGCGCTCGCTCGTTAATTAAACATTTGCATTTGCTGGAAAACTGACGCTTTTCTAAACTTGTAAAACAATCTATTATTTACATCGGCCACTACATTTTTTGATTGTCTGAAATTGTCGCTATTATTATAACATTCTCCATAGAAAAAACACCACCGAGGCGAAAAATTTACACATTTTTCTGCGATTTACGAATATTTACAAAGTATACAACTTAACATTTAATATTTTAGCAAGTAAAATTTTTAATCATAATAATTTATAAATCATTATTTAGAATTTTATTTGACTACTACGGCATGAAGTAATACCGTAATAATAGCAAGTCAGAAAACGGGCATAACAAATACATCAACATCTTAAAACTCATTAATATACCGCGTGTATCAGAAATAGGTACAAATATTTAAACCAGTAATAGAATTCAATGGTACGATTGCATTTTCAAAAAACACTAAGTTTATTTTTTTGAATTTAAAAATAAAATAAAATTTTGTTTGAGAACTGCTGATGATACATAGAAAATGCATTTAAGTTGTAGAAAGTTATTACCTAATTGCAAAATAAATCTAAAGTGTCAAACACGTAAAAACTTGTCTGGCTTGTGATAACAACAACAGACTGAATAGAAATTACTGACCTACCTAATAGTACTGATTTGTGGCAGGTGCCAAGAAATTTTTTTGCACTTCTGTCTTACTCTCCTTTGCATAATATGTCTTTGAACTCCAATTTTTGTTATGACCCTGCGGTGCTCAAACAATTTTGGGTCAAATTTTCAATTATTATTTTCTCATATTTTAAGGGTCCCATTGCTAAAGAAATGTTTTTTCTAGATTGTATATATTATAATCTACCATCGGATTTAATATTTGTACCTATTTCTGATACCCCCTGTATAAAGAGTTAGTTTGTGCAACATTTGGCATACTAATTAACAAGAAACATTAGAATGCTGGAGGCCCGTAGCATTATAATGAGACTATTCAATGTAAAATTATTGGCTTTAGCAATGGTAGTTCAAATGATTTTAGCACTTTATTAACGAAAAATATGTTAAAATCGTCTTTATAGATATGTTATCCTTTAAAATGTACTATCAATTCCATAAAAGAAAACGTTACTCATATTAATGTTTTATTTGCATTATGTGGGGTTTACAATTCTGTTGAAACAATCTACATATGCAATTTCATCATTTAAAATACTCTGAAAAGTGTAAATTCCCGAAAACACTACTCTACTGACCTTAATAATGTTATTATAAAATAAGTCACTTGGTATATCATCCCTTAAAAGCACTTTCCGCCCCCGAATAGCTAAAATTTGTATAAATGTAATTTTTTGCACTTAAATACTGAAAATTTGGGAGTCACGCAGGGAGGAACCACATGCTGCTAAATCATAAGAGAAGCTTAAAAAATATTTACATGATATTCCATTAGGATGTTTTTGGAACGCGTTGCTAAGCCTAAGGATTGCTAATTCCTTATTAAAATCGTAATGTAAACTGACCTGGTTTAAACCAAAAGAATTATTATTATACGTTAGGTATGTTATGGCGCAAATATAGGAGGTCTTTAGCTTGCACAATATTTCAAAATTATTTTAGAAGTGACTAGTAAATTGTATATAAATTCGTTGGGTTATAAAATCAGGAAAGTTTTTGTTTCGGGATTTTAAATTGCGGAATTCACTCTGTGATATTTTATGTTGGTACAAATAAACGCTGCTGTCTATTGCTATGAAATACTTTGCCAATTTCCTTACAGAAAACGAAGAAAACAGTAAGACGAAGATGAAATACACATTGAAGTTAGTATAAGACTAAGCACATTAGGGATTAGTTTATGACTTCGCGTGAATTACCAGCTCTATTTAGTTTTATGTAGTAAACCAAATGACTATATTTAAACTGGTTAATTAAAGTCAGCGTAAATGCGGAAGGCATGAATATTGGTTCTAGGTGAAAATCTCGAATGACAAAAATCTCGAAAGACAAAAATCTCGAAAGACAAAATCCCAAAAACAAAAATCTCGAACGACAAAAATCTAGAAAGACAAAACTCTCAAAAGACAAAATCCCGAAAACAAAAATCTCGAATGACAAAAATCTCGAAAAACGAGATTTTGTAGTTATTAAGTTGTTTACGTATTATACAGCGTGATTCACATCAGAATACGCGCCTGAAACGTCAACGATATGCAACGCCACCTACATTTCCGCATTTGCGCCGATTTCTTATATCTCTGATATGATTCTGTTTAATGTTTATTTAAAATTACTATTTTATTTTTATTCTGTTTTATTATAAATGTATACATTGGACATGCGTTGTGGAAAAAATTATATATTTAAGTTTAAATTGTGGGCAATTCCTCTTAAAAAATCTACACTGTTGGTGTCAGCATATCGAGCAACACAATTTTCCAGCCGGACTGTCACATCCCTGTAATGCTTCTTCTGTGCAAATACATTTCTTTCCTGAATATATTGTTCAATTGTGATGTCATTTAGCTGCTGTTCCTGTCAATTAACGCCATATAAACGTGTAGAAGATGCAATGTATTTTCTATAAATATGTCAGTGTTAGGATTGAACAGCCGTACATTATTTTAGTCGCCAGCATAACCTTCCAATAATGTTTTTTCTAAATATAGTTTTCCTGTAGTATCTATCCTATTTAGACGACTACATTATAGATCATCCATTGCAAGCGGAAATAATTATTCGGCATTCATGGCTGCCTATGCTCTAGTCTAGTCTTTTCCTTCCAGTTCCCATTACCCTTTAATATGCCCATTTATTATGAGCTAAAATAATGGATATTTAGTTCTAGGAATATCATCAAAATAAGCAGTTTACTTTTTAAATCCTAGTTCTTCTCTTTCTATATCGAATATCCTTTAAAAATAATGCATTTTAAATGGATCTGTTCTTCACATCGTGGATATCTTTGAAGTTCAGGCTTCGACTCCATATCATTCGAGGGCAGCCTTTTAAGGCTTTACAAAAACTAATAAGGAAAAAAAATTTTTTTTGAACGAACTGATTTCTTGTTTTTTAAAATATTATTTATACACTTCTGCATGCGTTCAAACCAATCCTAGAAATATTTTTTCCACTCTGAAGTTGGTATCTCAAAAACATGGTTTTTGAAGACTTCAACAGCTTCTTGAGGTGATGAAAATCGCTGTCCACGCATTTTTTGTTTGACATTCGGGAACACAAAGAAGTCATTAGGCGATAAATCAGGTGAATACGGACAATGAAACATTAATTCGATGTTTTTCTCCTTTAAATAATCAATTGTTTGACGTGCTGTATGAGAGCTGGCATTAATGAAGAATTCTGCGACGTTTTCGGTTGCTTTTCCTGATGTCGTCGATGACTTCTGGCAAACAAACTGTTGTATACCGTTCAGCGTTAACTGTTCTTCGATCCTCTAAACTCTAAAGAAATGGTTGTGACATATCTAGTAGAACCGAAGAACCAAGTGATCATTTTCTTGGAAGTGCTTCGTGAACGAACAGCTTTTGTGGGATTCGGTTCATCTTGGAACATCGAAACAGTGGATTGCTGCTTAGGTTCAAGTTCATACGAATATATCCAAGTTTCGTCACCTGTTACGATGTTGTATAGGGATTTTGCACGTTTCTCGGTCCTTACACCAATTAACACGAGCCTTTTTTTGAGCTTCGGTCGAATTATGCGGAATCCATCGGGAACAAATCTTATTCACAGCTAAATGTTGATGCAAAACCGAATGTACTGCAGTCTTCGATATGCCTAAGGATGCCTCTATCTCACTGTAAGTAACTTGCCGATCTTCTTCAATCATGTTGCGCACACCATCGATGTTTTTTTGAATACCATTAGATTTTGGTCGACCTTCACGAAATGCGTCACTGACGGACGCACGACCACGACGAAATTCTGCAAACTAATTGTAAACAATCTTTTCTGATGGTGTTTCATTACCAAAAGTTGAACGAAACGATTCTATGCATTGTTGTTGAGTTAGGCCTTTACTAAAATCGTAAAAAATCATCCTATGAAAACCATCACGTGAAATTTCCATTTTTTCACTAAATTACTTTTTTAAACGATCTCTACAAACAAGCTACTCGGTCAGTTTCTAAGCTGCCACTGTTTTCACAACAACAAATGTCAAATTTTACGAAAATAGTAATGACACATCTCAATAGCGCCATTTACTGGTCGTTTGTAAAAACTTAAAAGGCTGTTGTCCTCGTACCATTCTACACACATAACGATTTAAGAATTTTGCTCGAATGCCTAGATCCAAAATTTTTACAAACACTATTTTTACATTTGACTAAAGCACTGTCTCTTTTTCCAATTTCTGCTTTAGTTTTTCACTTTGATTTAACTGAGTATTTATGACTATCCCAAATACTTATATTCTGTGACTTTTTCAACTATTTTATTTTTTACTGCGATTTGTATTCGACCAACGGGATTGTAAGCATAACTTTGCAGGGTTTACGAATTAACTTAGTTTACACATCGTATATTAACAAGTAAAATCCTTTTATTATTATTATAATTATTAGTAATGAAACCCTTTTAGGAATACTATATTGTTGGAAACCAACAGAATTAACCTCAATAGAGGCTGCGCCGCCCACATGGTTTGCCAGGTTCTTCACCGAACCGTGAAGGTTTAGTACAATTATTCATAACTTGGCAACTAAAATGGTTTTGTTCATTCAACTACGATCATTTAAGTATCTACAAGTGTAATAATACTAATACAATTTGTAGTGATCGTTTGTACTTAATCACAATAATTTAAAAACCACTTCGTGACCATACTCTTTAATTTTCTAAAGTTTTAGGATAGCTTCATTACGATTTCTATATGATTCAGTACGATTTTATAAACATATGTATTATTTTATTTGTTATTTTATAACCGCTAAGACATCGCAGCGGGGATTTATTACGCTAAAAATATTAATTTAAAATTTCACTCGTGTATATGTTAAAGTCGAAAATAAAGCGGTTCGTTTTACTGAAACCATGTAGAACCTAGTTTGCGTCAATGTGCAGCAACGTTGCAGTAGGAAACCGTAAATAATGCCCACAAACTCCCGCAACCCCATGTTTTAACAATGTTAAGCACCGCAACTACCATCTCTTACCCTGCACTTCGTAGCAGAAATAATAAACGGGGCCTTTGTGTTCTCATATGTTCGCATATGTTCTACTCTGCACCAGCAACCTTATTCATCTGAATTATACAGGAGACGTGTCTGCAAATTCCCCGATGCAAAATGGAGGTGACGCTGGCAAACAATTTGCGAATCTTGGTCCATATCAGCTCTAACTAGCGCTTGAATAAATAGAGGAGTAAGACGAGACATCCGAATTAAAATACATTACATGCAAATGCGAGGTGATATTAAGGGGATACATAAAAAGGGTTGTCTTAGAGCAGCGCCGAGAACTGAGCGAGCACCATCGTTAGCATTCATTGTTAAATATATTTGCACGAGGCTCCTTCGTTTCCGAAACCCCGCTAATGTTTACTGTTAATTTAAGTAACGCACGAATATTTGAATTTTAATTTAATGCCGAGCTACTGAAACACAAACATATTTAATATGCATGCGTACTTCTTTTCATTTCGCATTCACTAATTTTGAAACAAAAGGTTTAAACAAAACATTTTTGAGTCGGTTATTTACCCACAGTAAATAATTCATTAAGTTCGCATTAACATTTTGGAAGCTTCTGCAAGTTAGGTAAAACGTGCCTACAATGTGTTTACAACCTAAAGTACTTTCAAAAATAAAACGTTACTGTAGTTAAACTATTAAAGGTGAATTTAATTAACACCATATATTGGTGGTGTTGTTTAATACGATTAGTGGTAACTGATCGCTGAATTATTCCAGTGGAAATACGAGAAGTAAAGCCATTGAAATTCTGACCACATGCTAGACGCAAAGAATGAAAATTTGTACGGTTTTATTTCTTTACGCTTGAAGTATACTCTATTATTAACAGCACAAATAGAAAGTTATATTACTTAGATGTTCAGTTACGTTCTGCAGTAATTACTTATGTTTTTTTGGTATGTAATAGATAATTAGAACCATCTAAAATTTATTGAAGCAAATATTAGTGAGTAGAGCTATTAAAACTATTAAAAGCTATTAAAATCTAAAAACGCGCAACACAGGCTTAGGAGAGAAGATAACTGCGTCTCGTAAGAGATAAAGCACTCTAAGAAGAAGAGCTATTAACAACACATCCAGAAAACTATATTATTTCATATATTCTGCCATGACTTCCTGTTAATGTTTATGTAATACTATGATTTGTAACATAAGTGAAATTGAAAAAATTCTTAAATACTTACAAAAACAGATTCATTCATACTACCTCCCCCAGAACCACTTTCTCATTAATTCAGGGGGGTGCGGGCGTCCCTTATATACTATCCATTCATGCAACATGCACCCTAAACTTAACTAAGTGAAATACGGTCGTCTCAGCTGGGGTTCGACCACGCAGCCGATCGGACCGCATTTCACTGTGAACTCGACTGACAGCGCTTGTCCGCCCTGCCCCAACAAGGTCCTCAAAAAAATGTTAGTTGGTATTGCTTCTAACAACTCATACAAGGAGTCTCAGAATTGACACCACTGCGCTTGGGATTTGATTCAGAGGGCTAACATAAATCGAAAATTAAAAGTGGAAATTTTTCCGATTGTCTTTCGTCATCGAGTTATTAATAGAAAACAAAAATTTAACATTTATATTTAGCTTTTTTAAAAACGAATAATATTAGCAAAAAGGGTATTGTCCACATCTTTTGTCACTAAATGTGTTCAAATTGGTTTCCTTCCACTTCAAGGCAAACATTCTCATGGTTTATCATGGAAGCACGAACCCTCTATAGGATATTTTCGTTTATTGATGCCACCGTAGAGTGAATATGAGCTACAACACATTCAGGATTCACAAGTTCGCGGTAAACATTTTCCTTGAAATAACCCCAAAAAACAAATCCAATGGATTGATTCATATCCGGTGACCTAGGAGACCACGATATGGTTTCATCTCTTCAAATCCACCTCTCAGAGAAATTTTAATACAGAAAATTTTCACTTGTGTTCCACAATGTGACAAAATCATGTTGGAACCAACAATTTGATCTGACTGCTAATGAAACTTCATAAAACAATAGCAGTGGTAAATTTTCAATTAAAAATTTAAAATACAAGACCGAATTAAGTCGGTTAGGTAGAATGTGTGGACTAAATATATTATTATTTAATAACCCAATTCAAATGTGCATTGACCATCGTATATGATAAGATCTTTTGCTTGCTGAATGAGGGTTTTCATTCCTCCATTAATGCAGGTTATGAGTATTTACACTCAGTAAATGTGGGTTAATCGTTTCACAGAATCTTTTTAATTAAATGTAAATCATTGTTTACGCTATACAACCTTTGACTTTATATACCCTAGACCCGCCACGAATGTACACACTGTAGATGGTAAGTTGGTGATGCGTCCAGTAGGAGTCGCGGCAAAGATACGAGCGGATGTACTCTACGACATACGTTTAGAAACTGTAGAAAAGGAAAGAATACATAATGCATGTCTAATATGCAAAATTCTGTTGGTGAATCACTACGCCACGGCCGTAAAATGTTTACCTGCTTAAGGGTAGTAAGCAAGTTTTTAATCTTTATCTTTCTGGATAAGACACTTGTGAATTCGGCATTTTCTTTGTCGGTAAAAACAAAGAACTCAGTGCCGGATCTATGTATTAACATTAAAATAACAATATATTATAATGATATTTTTCTCGCCTTTATTGATACGGATTCGTCAATTATATAAAGTCAAAGATACAACGAACATTTACAAAAAATGACCTGAAGCTTTTCATCGTTCTCGTGCAAATTTTTGGGGTTTAGATAGATGCAAACTATATGTTCGTAATAATCTATGAATTGTGTCTTCTTGGAAATGAGTTTAGAACGATAAAATTCGAAGGCTGGAATTAATCCCGTATTAAACAATTCAAACACTTGCTCGTCTAGATCGACGCTTAGCGCAGGTTCAAGGGTGGACAATCTATGCGAAGGATGGGGTCAGCGGGCGGTGGCGGGTAGGTGGGAGGAGGACCTCATGCTATACTGCTGTTTTTTGGAAGCGTAGTTATGGAACCAATGACGTTATCGTAACCCTTAAGTCGGGAGGTAGTATATTTTAGATCCAGGAAATATTGAATCCGTTCCTGCGGGAAGGGCATTGGAGCGCTAGCAAGGCTCCGGGTATCTACCCTCCATGAGGTGTACCAGCAGGCGCGGTGGCATACATTATCATTCGGCTGAGTACCTGCGAGCTATTGGCTATTGCGAGTACTGGTCAAACAGTATTCAAAGTTAAGGAACGATCCGCGCGGTGACCACTTGGATGGGTAACCGAAACACGCTCACATGCTGCAACCTTTGGTGCCTCGGAGAATACCTAAAACCGTCGGTCCTCTGGGTGAGTACATCACGTCACTAACCACTTCAAACAGGGTTAAAGTGGAGCAGGGTGCGGAACTGCCTTCGGATCTACCCGCAATCATTCCCCATTTGCAATTTATTTATTGGCATCGACATAGACACCTAATTGAATTACGTTACACAACTATATGAAGAGATCGTGATATGAAACTTATTATTTACCTTTTCATCAAGAAAGATACTCGGAGAAATTACCAATCTTATTTTTCGATTTTTAGCATCCTGAATCAAATCCCAAAAGCACGGATGTCGATTTTGAGACACCCTGTATAGAATAGTTATTTTTATAACAAGTGCCGAAAACAATTCATTACATACAAGTGCAGAATTTGAAATCTGCACGAGTATATGAAATTGTTTTCGGCACGTGATATAAACAACATTTTACCTACAACTGTCCGCTGAAAAAATTATTATAATGTGATTAAAATTCATAAAAAATTGATACTATCCCGTCAAATCGTCATTTTACGACGTTGCTAAGCGCGTTGCTAAGGTTTGTTGATTGCTTCATTGTTCTTGGGCGCCATTAAAAAACGCATTATTAATTCATTTCTGTAATTCAATTTGACATTTCTGTAAACAAAAAACACATGTGTTTTTTGGAAACCTCGAAAGCACAAGTGCGTTAAACGTCTCTTTCACAACCGTTGTCAAGGCTATTTTAGTTACGTAATAATAATAAAATCAAACAGTTGTAGGTAAAATTATATTATCTCCAAAGCTTATATTTTCTAGATAATATTTTAAACTATTATGATTATTATCATAAATTCAGAACAATTCCCTACTTATTAAAGTTTCTGTCATACTTAAAAAATAGAAGATATTAATTGTTGTTTCTTGAAATTCGTATTAATCATGATTAATTGTGCTGAAAGTATTAATATTGCTTTGACTTATTACTAAAACAGATGTAGGATTGAAAAAATAACATTTTGGTGAATATCCCAATGAACATTATATTCTCTCAAGATATTCAACTATGTTCTCCGGTTAAAATTATAAGAATTAGAATTAGAAAAACCAATATTTATTAAAATTAATCTGATATTTACAAAATCTAGGTACGCTTCGTAAGAGCAAATGCTGGTGAACATTGCTCTCTCATTTTTCTTTGAGCTAAAAGGTTAGCAAACTTGAGGGCGAGTTGCTCCATTTGAAGCAATGAATCAAGAAAACGTCGGCCACAACTAAAACCTCCTACAAATCTTATGCCTTAAACAAACATATGTCTTCAATACGTTGGGTCTGTTTTCGCAGTCTAAATTACGCTCTGAAACTTGAAACCGAAACGATGTGGACTCGGACATGGAAGAACCCAGGGAACATATGTTTACTTTCCAGTTAGACCAAGAGAGGAGAATCGAAAGACAACCGAGATGAAACAATATATGAAATTAAGTTTGTTCTGCTCCAGTTGCAAAAACAACTAAAACAAGATCAATCTGTATAAACAGAAAAAATACGCCGTTTTGAAATTGCAATTTTTAACGATTCTGAAAATAATAAATTTATTAATAACACACAGAAACGACCTTTTCAAAAAATTAAGTTAAAAACTTGAAAAATAGCTTAACTTCTAAAGCAATACAATTCCCAATTTCGCCTTCGTCCGTTTTTATAAAAAATTATGAACCTATTTACAAGTACCAACAAACAAAACCACTTTCTGCTGTCTGGACAAAGGGATAGAGTAAAATAGTAACCACAATTTAGGGAGTATCAAATGCGCTCGGAAAACCAGCCAAAATAATTTGGTCTGCGCTCATTACAGCAATCCTATGGACTATAGCGAGAGGGATTATATTATTTTGCGAAACCGTAAAGCTGCGGAATTTGGAACACAAATAACAGAATTCGCGGCTTTGAGCATATAGACAGCTTTTGATAGGGAAAAGCAGAATGAATTAATAATAAATTGTAAGTGGACCTGATTTGTAGAGATTACTGGAGCGTTGTGCGCCGTTTAATTGGTTTGTTTTAATCCTGTGTTATCTAAAACATATTTATATGAAGAGATTTTGCTAATTATTCTAAAGCTCTCAAACAATTATTTCTTCAAAGATTCGAAATGCCCATTAACAGGTAACAAAGCTGCAAAGTCTGCTTTTATTCTATACTTTTTGCACTGTAAATGTAGCAAATATTAAAGTGTAAAACGTTTTGGAATCATTTCAATGTGTTTTAAAATGTTTTAAATACGTAACACGATTATTTTATTCTAATGTGTGTGTTATATAAATATAGCAAATGGAAACATGTCGAGATATTTTGCAAACAAGGCAATCAATTCTCCAAAGTCCCCGATTGTCAGTTAAAAATAATCATCTATAGTAAACATGTTAACAATAAAAAATATATTCGGAAGGTAGTTTGAGAATGTATTATAATCGTCAAATGCTAGGCCTGTATGACACGGCATAGAATTTTGTACAACATTGTGTTCACAATTTTGTTCAAAGTGTTTTTACAAAATTCTGTGTCGTATCATACAGCAAAATGTTGTTCAAAATTTTTTACAAAATTCTATAGCTCGTGCTCTAAAGTCTACAGAATTTTGTTCAGAAACAACGTCATATCGATGCGCAAACGAGCGCTTTCTAGTGCTCATCAATGATCACAGAGGGCAAAGACGTCAATGTTTGACCACGTGTACCACCTAAAATTTCTTAACGCTAGCCATTCTACACAAACTTATAAACAAAATAAATCTTCCCGAAAATGCAAAAATAATACAAGCCACGAAAATATAAACAACACTCGAGGTTATGTAAACAAAAGTAAACTATTATTATTAAACCTTGACAGACTTCTACCTTATCTCCAGTAACATGATCAGTTTGATAGTATTCTCACAGCTGTCAACATAATTTGCACCTATTTGCGCATGCTCACAAACAAAATTGTGTACAAATTTCTGTTCCATATATAATACGTGTTTTGCAGAATGTTGTACAAAATTCTGGCCCATATCATGCAGGCTTTACTTACAAAATTCGGTATTTTGTAAATCAATATGCTTTTGTAAAAAAAGCAGTATGCAGTTTATACTTTTACGTTAGCTACTACTGCAGGTAATTGCCTCAACGAAATATGAAACCATAATTTTGTCAATTAGAAAAATTGTTTAACCAAAATGTACTTTCAAAATCAACGCTATTCCTCATTGTATAAGTACCGCTGGTCCTACTAATCTTGAAAGTATATTATTCTGTATATTAAATCTGGTCTGGGAACGCCTGTTTGTCTGGGATGTTATTAAAAAGAAGTGATAATTATTTCAATTATTAACGCAGGTGCGGATCTTCCATTGAAACTGCAATATCGTGTGCTGCTGATAAACTGTTTGGGCACATTGTGTATAATAAGCTCTGAAATCATACAATGCCCTATATTAGCAGCTGTCAGCACGGATTTATTCCTAAAAACACGTATGAGCCAATTCCCCAGAAACATTTAACTGTAATGTATAACGAAAACATTCATGTAGACACTGATCACGTGGGCTAAAGGTCAGCGCGATAGACTTGTGTGCTGAAGATCTGAGGTTCCATTTCCAGTACCGGAACATCGGATTTTTAATAGTCGATCTCCTTCGCAAAGCAATATCAAACCAGCATGGTATTCTGCCTAGTAAATATTCTCTGGAGTAGAAGTGTTTACGCTTCCCGTGGTTCGGAGCCTACGTCAAGTTGTAGGTACGCTATGTTTGTCGTACTTTAAACTCGTGAATCGCGTAAGAGATATATATTACCCAAGAAGATGCACCTTTTATTCTACATTTGCACGATATGTATTGTAATGCAGGAACGCTACAAGTTTAATGTTGGTTCAATATTATTTTTTCTTCTTCTTGTTATATTTCATTACTTTGATTTTTTCTAGATCTACTTTTATCCATTATAATATTCAAAGTGAGGACCAACGAGATAACAATAGCCACGTTTGCAGATGACACTGGTAGGTAGGCGAAGGAACCGAAGAAACGGCAGAACCATTACAAAAAGCCACAAACCAGTTGAACAGACGGACAAAACGAGGGAGAATAAAACTAAAGAAAAGGAAGTCATTGCATATCAACCCCATGAACAAGAAGGATGATTGCTTGCCAGTGACACTCAACAACAGCAAACTACGATGGAAATAGCATATGAAGAAGAAAAGAGAAGAAGTAAAATAGAGGAAAATGTATTGGCTGCTAGGAAGAAACTCACAACTTTCAATAGTTACTTCGGTACAATCAAGTTTTAAAACCATTATGGAAATACGGTTGTCGACTTTGGGGCTGCGCCAACAAAACTAACATAAAAAAATTGAAATTTCTAGAAAGAAGGTGCTGAGTAATGTCGTAGTTGCACTCTGGCAGCCACAACCAGTGATATCCACAAGGATCTAGGGATAAAAACCGTGACGGAGGAAATAAAGGATTTTGCCCAGAAGCGTGAGACCAGGCTTCATCACCACGTAAACGTCGAGGTAATTCAACTCCTTGACAGTACAGATCTAGTGAGAAGGCTCAAGAGGACTGAACCATTTGAGCCAGCGATAAGAGACGTGAAAGTGTTAGTGAAAAATCAGATCAAAAATGAAGTGGTAACACACAAAAACAGGATTGCAAAACAGAATTGAGAGGACACTAGTGGGCGAATTCTTAGCATAACCGTAGTTTGCACCCAAAATATTTTTTAAAAGGCTCGCTAAGCAATTTTTTTCGAGAGCGCCCAAAATACGTCCGTCCTCGAGCGCGTCACCCACGCAACTCATAACCGTTTAGTTAATTTAGGTTAGATAAAAATTGCTGGTTAGTCTTCTAAGCTAGTTGTAATGTAACACCTCATAATTAAAAAAATAGCGAAGAAACATGGCATTAAGAAATATGGTAATATACCGATAATGAGAAAATATTGTATGAACGATCATCTCAAATAACCTAAATACAATTGTAATGAAGTAGTGGGAAAAGGTTCTTCAAGCTATTATCTAATACTAAAGTATGTCATGCGTTAGATGAGACTGTATAGTCCATTCTGTATACCAAATCTCAATTAAATTGTTTAATAATTAAATCTGTACATGCTTACAAACGTAATTTTTTAATTGTATGTGATTAACATTTTT